>BMAV01025669.1:127906-141442 GCA_019973955.1 Trichonephila inaurata madagascariensis | reverse complement strand
GTTTATATTTAAGCTTTTTTTATACTGACAATTTATATAAAAGCTTAGAATAATTCATTATGTAAAAAAAAGCAACATGTTTAATCTTCTGCTGATACAAATATAAGGATATGAAGTTAACTACTGAAAAATAAAAAAATATTAATTTCTGGTGTATTATTGATTAAAATACAAGCAAACATTATTGTAAGGGACCAATTGAGTAACATTTGTAATCCCTTAACTGCCACCGGCATACATGTCCGTCTCGCTCAACTGGTGCGTTAAGTGTCCCGAGCGTATATATACGTCTTTGTGGAATACAATTCTTTTCTTTACTCTGCTTTAAGTAAAACTCATCTGAAGGCTTTCCTATAAAATGACCTTGACAGTGTTTGTGAAGAATTTCAGAGAAAAATTTTGCTCAATTTTGCTTCTTCTCACACCAAAATACACCGCAAACGCGTGCCTATGTTAAAAAGGGTGGCCCTGGGGTGTTAATCCCGTACATTTTAATCGGTGGTAAAGAGGTTGATAACTGTACATGAATTACATTTTGTGATGTTTGCTTACCTCATTTTATAAGCGTTTTGTTGTGATTTGTCCACTTTGCAGCAACTACGGAATTCTGTTTCTTCCTTTAAGGTAGTTAAGGTAAATATTCAAACAACAGAAATGAACTTCAATCCCTACTCTAACATAAACAAGTGTTCTTTTGGATGTAATCTAAAAAGAGATATTTATATTGTCAATTGTAATAATCATTGAAGAGGATAATCCCCTAAGTATCGATATTGGTTATAAGGATTTATGTTGGAATATGACGACTTTAAATTTAAAATGTCTAGCTTCTCAAATTATATTTCACTTTGTGACTTGAAGTACTTGGTGTTTTTTTATCTATATGTGCTGTAAATAATTTTGAGTAATCTTTGCAATGGCTGTTTATCTTTTATTTCTCAGGGTGAAAAAAACTTAAATTAAAACAGCTTATTTCAAGGACTTTTCAAGTATTTTTTAAAACAATGTAATTTTTTTTTTCTACTTTTTAATCTGCTCTGCATCAACCTTCGTTTTTAAGTATTGTAGAATTTTATAAGTTAATCAAAGGGATTCTATATTTCCCTTTAAAAATAGACTTCATCTTGAAATGCTTATTTGTTTCTAATTAAGGCAATGGATCAGTGGCGTATCGAACACGAGGGGAGGGAGGGGCGCAAAGCTTCACTGATGCCAAGGATGCCCACTTTGTAACATCCGGCCTGGGGGTCTCCAATCTGACTTTGAAGGGGCCCCTAATATTCTGCGTTACGCCTCTGCAATGGGAAATTCTGTACTCATTATCAATCATTCATTCACATACTTTGTTACCTCCATTCAAGCAAACTTTCTCATCAGTTACTCTATTAAACAAAACAAAACAAAAAAAATGGATTAAACATTTCGAATATTTTTAGTATAAGTATATATATTTAATATTTCTTTTTTGTAAGAATTTATGTAGTGCATATAGAAATATTTTGTGAATAATGCCATGTAATTTAGACTTAGTTTTTTAATCTATTCATTTTTCAGATGTTTATTTTTGTATTTCTATGTTAAAAGAAATGGTGAAAAAACTCTTTTATTCTCTAATCTAGTGAACATTACAAAAACTTTAACAAATTTATCCACGAATTTTAATACTGATCCGTGTGATTCAGCAGAGTATTTGGAATTATGAGAAAAAAAAGGCAAGACAGTAAAATTAAGGGATATTTTTATTTGCTCTGTAATCAGATATTGGAGCTAGACACATTAACGAAGCAATAAAAGTACATTCAAAAGCACTTAAAGAAGTATGAAATGTGTATCCTTATTTGATTTTTGATAACATTTTGAAATGACTGCACAGCATAATGTTTTCAATTCCTGTTTTTAACGATAAAAATCCAGAATTGACCATTACCTCTCACTAAAGAATATTGTAACATGCAATAAATGTATTTTTCTTTATTTCATATTTTCAAGTAAATTGAATTTAAAAAAAAGAAAAGCTTACATTCCCGAAATATAGCGATCTTTTTTTTTTCAGGTTTAATTCAGGCTTAAAGTTATATTCTAATGCATATATATATATAAAGTACAAATATATTAAACTTTTAAAAATACATTTTCCATTTTTCCAATTGTACTGCTTTCTTATGAAAAAAAAATATTATATTTCTATCTAACTATAACATTAAGGAAAATGGTAAAATAATTCCTTAGAAATTTATTTTTACATATTAAACTATTCCTTAAACTCATGAAATATATTTAAATGAGTGTAAAAGAAATCTAAAAAGTGGCTTTTAAAGTTTCTGTATAGGTTATTAGAATTTAACTACTGATATAACGATATTTTTTTCTGATTGATTCAGTACACAATTAGGTTTTTGTATTGTTGACTGAATAATAAAAAACGACAGTTAAGTGGAATATTAAATAGTGATATCAAATCATAGCCCTGTAACTTAATTAATATATAATTATATTTGCTTTATTAATGTGCTATGCATTTAACTGCTAGCTTTATCTTGTTTCGAATTTTTTTAAATATCTCACATAGTAGTTTCCCGCTTTTTTTTGTTCCAAAATTGCAAACGATAATTTCATTTATTGAATAAGGAAATCAACCGTTTTTTCTTCCATCCATAATTTAAAATAGAAATGCTTTGTTTATTTTTTAATATCGGATGTTTCCATGAGATACGTGTTGTGTATTAAGGTTTATTTGTACGTTATTATAGTGTTTGCGGAACATTTAAGCGACGAGTGAAAGTTTCACGTGTGAGGTTATAAAAACTAATTGAGTGATAAAGAGGTAATGAGCCAATGTAATTAGAGGGTTTGGGACCTTATTTTTTTAAACACTTGCATCTGATGATAATTAAATACTCTGAGTTTCAATTTATTATCATGTGGAATTGATTAAATGTTTTATTTATAATGAAAATGATTGAAACTGCATTGTTGTTGGTTGCAAAAAATAAAGAAACGTAATTTCATCACACGATACATAAACCTATTATTCAATTGGTTTGAATAAGTATTTAGTTAAAACATTAATTCTTACTGGTAAGTTTGAATAGTGCAACTTTTTTTTTTATTCGGAACTCTTCACTGAAAAAAATGTCCTAATGCAGGAAAAATTGTATCACTAAAAATAATTTCTTAAATTTATCTTTTGCTGCAAAATTTGATAAATTAATTTTTTTTTATTATAGTGAAATATTTTATTTTAAACTTACAATAAATGAGGTAAAATATTTGCGAAACAATAATTTTTATTATAATATTTTTGATAGAATCACTTTAGGTAATATCTGGAAATTTACAAATTCAATTCCTGTTTTTTATCTATTTATTTTTCCCTTTAACTTATTTTTCCTTTTTAAGGTATCCGACTTCGTTCGGAACCGTGATTTTCTAAAAGCGTATAAATGGATAATATTTATGATATTTAGTGTCACTTAGATTAGAAAATGTATATAAAATTGTTTTAAGAATATTATTATAATAAAAAATTATTTAAGTACAATATTTTAACAAAAATTTAACATAGAAGGACCCATTTTCAAAATATTCTCCTTTTGCGAAAAATGCTTCTATTATCATAATATTTTTCCTGTATATAGCTCAGACCTCTGTACAGAGGCTCAAATAGAATTTTTGAAATATATAACTTAAAAGTGGATTTATCCATGTTTTACGACAACAAAGGGGAGAAATTTTAAGAAAAAAACGCCGATAATTATTTCAATGGGTTGTAACTCTGCAAATAATTACTAACCATTATCACTGAATTGGAACTGAATAATTCATAATTGAGGTATTAAAAAAGAGAGAGAAAAATAAATAAAACTAACATTAAAGTTACAAATATCATGGGCTATATATAACGGCCTCTTTCACACCTGCTCTAAAGGCCTTATCACACTCGCATGTCTCGAACAATTCATCTGTTTCAAACAACCACTTCGGGAAATTTTTCGAGCAGCTGTGAGTTTGAAAGGTTGCTTTAAACCAAACGACACGCTCTGACGTCAACCGCATTTTAACCACATTAAAAAATTACCCGACGATTTTTCTACTTCAGAAAACGAACATTTAGTATTATTTCTATTATTCTGCACGTGCTTATGAATACATCCTTCAGAAAAAGATTATGTAAAACATTATGTACCTTTTAGTATTAAAATAATTTCCATAATAGCCTGATTAAAGTGTCTAATATTTCCATTTAAACTTTAGCTTATATATAAGAAAATTACATCTATTATATTTCATAGAATTTCGTTCAGTATTACAAACAAAAAGAAGGAAAATTGTGTTAGATTGTGGGGAAGATTGCCTTTGTGTGTCTGTGTGTTAGATTGTGTCTAGCCATATAACTGATCAAACCCCACTTTTAAGTTAGTTCTAAAGTTGTATATGGTCTGCATCGTTTGTAATACTGCAGTATCCATTTTTTTAAGTTTCCAAAATCTGAATCATATTTTTTAAATAAGAGTACACCCCGTGCCCAAAAAAGATTGTCCGAACGCTATCATACGGTGCATAGGCATAGGCAACATGTCTCCATTTGTTGAATATACCAATGTTTAACTGAGTTCTTGTCCCATAGATCGACCCAAAATTGACAACAAAAGTTGCGTTGATCTGTGATAACAAACATTGTTTTTGCGTGTTCCAAAACACAAAATGCCTTCTGTGGTCTAGTAGACGCCATGTTGACAATTTTGTGAACAGGGTAAAGGAGGATATTTCGAAACTTGGAGTATCTAGTAGCTTTCAGGGCAATTTTAATCACACTTTACGCACTGGGTACCTACAAAAAAATCAAGGAAAAGGGTGCATTCTTTAGGGGACACGGTAAATATATAGATATATAAGAAATGGCTTTTTTTCTACATATCTTTAGATGCTTAAAACAAAAAATCTAAAAAAAAACAAAAAACAGATTACCTCCAAAAATAAACAGTGCAAACCTGATAAAATTTCAAAATATCCCTGCGGACTTAAATTATACAAATTCATAAGCAGATAGATGATAAAAAAAGCAATTAATTTTAATTTTTAGTGACTTATTTATGTGAAAAAAACCTCATTAAGTCGTACAATCTTTCTGTATATCTATACATATTCATAGCACATATTTAAACTGTTTAAGTTTGAGGACCTATTCTCAAGCATATTATATATGCTTCAATGAATCGCACTCGGAACCGAAAGTTTGTGCCGCGAAAAGAATACTTATTTTTTTTTAAGAAAACGATTCGACAACCACTTATTTTCTCTTATAGGACACATTCTTTTACAATTTTAAAAGTCACGCAATTCTTCGCTTAACATAATTTCTTTCAGCTGAATAGAGTCGCGAGTACTTAAAAACGCTGAAATAACTGTTCGTGAAAGTTTTTTTAGGAACCTTTCAAATTTGGCCACAGCAATAAAGAAGAAAAATGTATTTTTTATACGAATTCGAGTGGAAGTTCACGTTCATACCGTTTTTTATGTAGTCTTTAAGTTTTCCTTTCTTTAAGAAGGAGAGTTTGAAAAATTGAATAAACTTTCAGATGGTTGCTTTAAAGTTACTGAGTTATAAGCGAATTTCCTTTTTATACATAGTAAATTTAAAACGAATATCAACAGAGTGTTTAAAAGTGTCCCGTTGATAATTAATAAAAAGTAACCTTTTGGTATCTTAAAGAAAACAGAATTTTGAGTATACGCCCATTTATAACTATATCTTTATCAAAATTTTGTTGTTTTTCGAAAATCTAGAGAGGAAAAATATCACATCGTACTTTCGTTTATTATCATAAAAATTATAATGACAATCATTATTATTAGTTTCTGAACTTTAATATATAGTTTTGTGTTGAACATTGCTTTTTTAACTATCCATTATTTAAAATAAAAGTTCAGCATTTTTTAAAAATAAATATTAATAATTCAGATTTCTTTTTGCATTTCTTGGAAGTTTTTTCTTTGGCTGAAAGAGTAAACAGTCTCTTAAAAATAGGTTTGGAATATTATGCTAAAATTACACTTATTGGAATTATGATTATAGATCTAACGCTTGAAATAAAAATTAAATATATCGAGAAATAACATGATTGTTTATTTTTTTTAACAAAGCTATATCGAATAGCTATAATACTATTATCATTGTTGTTCTCGTGTCCATGAATTTGACAAATAAAAAAAAAGACTAGGTTCCACCAAAGGTGACAACAACTGCGGCTGCCGATTGTGGAGCTTCCTGGCCGTAATAGATCTCCTGCAGTGAGTCTATAAGTTGAGTTAGACCGAGGTTTAGTGCTCTTGGGGTGGCCGCAGTAGCCTATTGCCAAAGGTAACGGATGCGTGGCCGGTGTATCATGATTTCGAGCCTAGTGCTTCTGAAGATCCACCGTGTAGGGGTTTATTGATTGATTGATTGATTATTAACGTCGCACTGTTTAGCTACACGAGGGCTTTTGGCGACGGACCACGTAATTTTGAACCATGGTCAAGTGACGTGGACGACACCTGAACTGGCACCCCCTTCTCCTAACTACCACACCACACCAACGGAAGGACGTTTCAGCTCTCGACAGATTTAACGTGCATCGCTGCCCTACACGGCGGGTCTTTAGTGGTATTGGGCTCGAGCTCATGTCAAGGTAAGCCACGGTCCGATACCTATACCACTCGGCTACCGCGGCCTCCACCGTGTAGGGGAGCGATGCACGTTAAATCTGTCGAGAGCTCAAAGGTCATCCTTTGGTGTGGTAGTGAGGAGAGGGGGTGCTAGCTCAGGTGTCGTCCTTATCACTTGACCATGGTTCAAAATTACGTGGTCCGTCACCAAAAGCCCCTGTGTAGCTGAACAGTGCGACGTTAATATTCACTCACTCACTCAGTGTTCTTCAGGTGAAAGCTGGCCACTCGAAGATATGTTTTAGTGTGAGTGGTTGGGCTTCCGGGCAATGTTTACACTGTACGTAAGGTTTTGTTTTATCAGGATTGATTTTCATGCCCTTGCAATGATGAGTTTTTAACCTTGTGTTTGTGGATATTATGCTTCTGGGGGAGAGGAAGTCATCGTGTTGTAAAATACTATTGGTAAATAAATTCAAATCTTCCGTGCGAATTTAATCTGAGGAGGGATTGGGGGAAATAATTATGGATTATTTAGATAGTTTTAAGAGGAAGCAAATACAAAATGGTGTTGTAACTCTAGTTCAGCGGCGGTGCAGTCGCTTGTTGTTGTACATTTTCCTGTTTTGTTTGTGTTGTAAGTAAACGTCTGTCCCTCATCTGAGTGGTCCGTTTCTCTCGCGTCTCCGCATCCTTCTGAAAGGTAAGAGCCTTAATTTATTACATTTTCAATGTACGAAATCGAATCGAATTTTTGAAATACAAATTTGAACATTATTTTGATTTTGAATTTGAATTTGAACAAAAGGAAGCGGCACTTGAATAAAAATGCCCTAAAGTTTAAAAAAAAAAATGAAAATCACTTTTCATTTAATGATGACTCCATTTATTCGATATAAACAACACATTCACATTCAAAAAACACAATAACGAGATCTTTTAGAATTGAAGGTTGAAATCGAGAGAGAGGAATTATTAACCCATTAATCACAAGATATCTTTTCATTGTGTGTGTTGAGGGGAAAGGGGGAAGTGAAGTCTTAATTCATCCTCAGGGATTATGCAACAAAAAACTTGTTACCTTCTGCTGCATATCGTAGTAGACAATTGAAAAAAAAAACTGATAACAAACTATGGTATAATATACTAATTAATTGAATACTTTTTAAAATAATGGCATTCACACGCTAAAGTTGTCGCAACCCTGAGGTTGCAGGTGAAGTTCCGGTCACCAAATCAACAAAATTGTTAGAAAAATAATCAATTTTGTTTTGTTCGATCAATTTACTATCAATCAAGATTATAAACCAAGTGAACAATCAAATTGGATAAAAACTCGTAATATGCAAAGTTTGTGATTAAATATTTATCTGATAGAAGAACAATCGTCACACACAAATCTCTCCTGGGTTAANTATATTGTAGTCTAAACTTCTCTCTTACACTAAGACTTCCGAAGTCACTTCATTAATCTCACTTTAATAGCCGCGTGATGACTAACTCTAACACAGATTGCTAGGGTATAAACTACACTCAAATCAACATAAAATCAAGTTCTTTCTAAAGAAGGTGATTTTGAACTCGAACAACAGTTAAAGAAGCATTTCCCCAAGAGGATTACTGAAAAGGCTCGAATAGGACCCGTCATAAAGTGGCTGTAGTAATCGAATACTCATTGTCAAGAAAATGTGACCGACATTATGTCGAATCACGGTGATAGTGAGTGATGCATAATTTATCTGCCGATACTTAAAGTCCTCAGGTTGGCATAATGCGGAAGATTTGAGAATGATGTACCAACTCAGGGGTCATTCTCATCAATTGACTAATGACCGTTGTAAACAGGTTCGGTGAAGCTTCAAAACATACATGAACTATCTATCAATCAATGAAATGCTTTGACATCTCTCTATTTGAATAGTTAGAATCATATTCAATTTGAAAGTTTGAGAAACAATAAATTTACTTTCCTTAAACGTATCTCAATCAACCATCATTTACTCAATAATGTAAGTATAACGTATGTTGCCTTCAAGTAATAAGAACTTGGTTGTTGTTTGGTGCAAGGAAAGAAAAATAGCTGAAAAATCTCATTAACTTAAAAGACAAATTTTACGAAAAGAACCTTCAAACAAAATCCTCATGTGATTAGAGCTCAAGCAAATCTTTAATTTTCTTGCGTTAACGCATTTGAAGGAACAATAGAGGGTTCCGCTGAAAGTTGCTTCTTGGGTAAATATTTTCTGTAAATAAAAAATGTTTGCACTTTTAGTTTAACGTTCTTTTGCGAGTTTTTGTTTTTCAGCTGTTTTACTTGTGGTTTTCTACAATCCGGACACTTTTAAAACGACATTTTGTTTAGGAAATTTGTGAGTTTTATAACAACTTTACGGTCTCTAATGTTATAATTTTATAGCATATAATTTTAACAGATATATATTTTGTATAATTAAGTTTTCACGAAAATTATTTTCAAAATTCAATGGATACGTAGCGGTATATTTTAAGCGATTTTCATTGTAGTAACTTCTCAAAGGAAGGCGGTATGAAAGTCAAATTATGGTTACATTGGTTAAATTTTTTGTATCATGTATCAAATCAGCACTTTCAATAGAATAGGCCAATAAAATTTAATTAATGCTGTAGAGTAGGCGGTGCATGAAAAAAAGTCAATCTAAGACAATATTGGTTAAAATAATTGTGCCTTACAACCAAAGAAAATTTCGATTTGAATCTGAACAATAAAATTGTGTAAGATTGTCTAAAAGAAGGCGGTACTTTAAAAATAGAGGCCAATCAATGAGAACAGTTAAATTTATTGAAACTTCCGTCCAATGAGCGCTTTCATTAGAATCGTAGCAATTAAACTTAACCGAATAAAGAAGGCGGTACTTTAATAAAATGAAGCTACAATGGTATTGAATAAAATAGTCGGATTTATATATATATATATATATATATATATATATATATATATATATATATACATCCAATCAAAGCTTTGTTGCACAATTTCAGCAATAAAATTATTAAATCCCTTAAAGAAGATGGAACTTTTAATGCGAAGGTCTAACTATGATTGCATTGGTTAAATAAGTTATAGCTTACATCCTATCAGCTCTGTCATCAAAATCTAAGCAATAAAATTTAATTTTGTAAAGAAAGCAGTACTTTAAAAAATCAAAATCAAAACATGATATTGAATAAAATGAATATGACCTGCCTCTCACTAACGCTTTGTTGACCAATTACATCAATAAAAGTATTAAATCAATGGAAGAAGGCGGTATTTCAAAAGGAAAGGATTTACTATTGTTATATTGGTTAAATGTACCCAGACTTTCAACCATTCAGAGGTTAGATTTGAATCTGAGCGATACAATTTAATGATTGTTCTAAAGAAGGTGGGGGGTACTTTGAAAAGAAATTGTAACGGGATCTAGGGGTTCAATTGGTTAAATTAAATGTGGATTTAATCAAATCAGCTCTTGAGTTAGTATCTGCGCGATAAAATTTAAAAAAAAAAATAAATATTTTAATTAATGCGATATTTTAAAAATAAATTCGATATATATATATATATATTCAAATAATTGAGACTCATATTCGGTGGATGTATTTTGTTTGATCAGTTGGAGGCTGAACAAAAATGTTACACGTATTTTGGTTGTGATGTGTTGTTAAATGTGCGCATTGAATTGTGTACTTTGTGTTGTCTACTGAAAAGATGTCCGTCATATAATTTTTATTTAGCACTTTATATAAATCAATCTTTTGCCCGCAATTAATTTCATAGAGCATTTTACATAAGCATTTACGTTTTAGAGCATTTTTTTACATAAAATCCTTATTGAACAAGTATTGAAAACTTTCTTTGCGTTTCGTATTTTAAGTATAACTCTGACTTATTTGGTGTGTTTTTTACCTTGGTTTATATACAAAACATTATTTTTTGTTTCATACTGGGCTGTGAATTGGCATTTTAATGTTGCAGACCTTGTGTACATTCCCAGGGAGCTGAAATCTCTTTTTAGTGCGACGCCATATAGGTGGTATACCAACTGCCACAAGTGATTCCGAAGCCCAGTTTCCTTCCCAGAGGAAGGGACTAGAGCTCTGACAATGGCGAACTGTACTAGGAGTTTAATTTTGCCAAAAAGCATCCGAGCCAAACAGGCACTCAAGGGATATTTAACATACGGAACAAACATGCGAATTGGACACTGTCGATTGTTTGCATCTTGAAAATCCACCGAATTGGGCAGGGGATGAACCCACAAACTTAGGCATACAAATCTAGTGGCAAACCAACTACGCCACCTAGCAAGCGTATCCAAAATCTTACACTTACTATTTAATATGGTATCTACTTAAATATTATCTTTGCTAATCAGAGTCAGGCGAAAAGAGGGCTTCTTAAAAAGTCGACCCGCTAGGACAGCGTTTCTCATACTGTGGGACGCGCCCCCCAGGGGGGCGTGATAGCTTTACGATGGGGGTTGCGAAGATACTGAAAAGTCAAAACAAAATATTATTTTAAAAAAATTATTAATTTACTGAAAGTAAGCAAACAAAATACATTCTGATATAAAAAAATAAATGCACATTTACACTGATAAAAAACACTTATAATTGTATAAGTACTGCAAATGTATTTTATAATTAATTTAGCAATAATAAGTTAAGAACAAGCTTAAAATAATTACCATTGATCCCATGGGCTTGTCATATATAAAAAATTGTGTACAAAAACTAACGCACTTATCTCGATAATTTGTACGGTTTATATTTAAACCCTTAGATGCCAATTAAAAATTACATGATTCGCTCTCCAATGCCACTGTTTAACACGTAGGCGAGCGTATGAGGTGTATTGGGGAGGGAGGGGGGGTAGAAAATAAATAAACAAATCTTCTGAAATAAGTAAATCCTTCGCAAACACTGTCAATGTCATTTTGTTGCAATCCAAAACCTTCGGAATAATTTTATGAATAGCAGTTCACAGAAAAGATCGTATTTCGGAAAAAAGTGTATATACGTCCGGGGAAATTAACTCACTGGCTGAGAGAGACATTTATATATGTCGGTGGCACTTAAGAGGTTCAAGTCGTATTGTAGCTTTAGGGTTAAAGTATGGTATTATATTGAATTCAGTACATTGTTACTGAATGGAGGGAGGGGGTGCGACGAAAATTATGTTTGAATATTGGGTCGAAAGTATTGAGAGTTTGAGAAGAGCACTGCAATAGAAGGTTCCGGGCTCGTTATTGGTTTTAAAAAAAAATCCTATTTTTCCCAACTATTACACCTACAAATATGATTTTTTACTGAGCAAAGGTATTCTAAAAGCTTTTTTTTAAAAAAAAATTTACAAATTAATTTGCTATTCATTTAAAATTAACTCATACAAACATAAGTTAATTGAAGTTTAATATTTTCTTTCAACTATATATGATATCACGAAAGAACTTTTGGCGAAATTTATGCATTCCATGCCCAAAAGATGTAGAGCCGCAATTAAAGAAAACTACTGACCCTTAAAATATTAATGTTCAAACATGCAACATTCACGTAATTCTCAAACGCCATGTTAAACGGACCGTGTAAGTGAAATTTTTTGCCATTCTACCTACGTATACGTTTTTCTTTATTGTGTTATTTAGAACATAATATACATTGTGTTCAGGGAAGTTCAAAAGGAGACTGCGATTGCTCAAAATTTTTTAAAAATAATTTATTGAAATTTTGTGTGTATGATCCGTATAACAATAGAAGTATTTTGACCTTCATATTTATCAATCGCTGTTTTATTAGAAAATTTGAATTTCTTTATGTAAACATAATCACTTTTTTTAAGCAGTTTTCTATAATAGCTAAGATAAAGTGCTATAATTTTTGTAAAAAATAAAATATCTCTTATCCTAAAGGTCATTTAAAAAAAAATAGCAAAGTAATATATCAAAATAGAAAAATTGAGAATTTTTTCATTTACTATTTGTACAGAGCGGACTCGTTTATATAATTTTTTGTCAATTTTTACCCATTTTTTTCTCATTTTAATAGTAGTAATTTATTTTTCTTTTTTTAATTTTAGCCTTTTTTTCTTAAAATGTACTAAATAAATCTAAAAACCACAAAAAAATCTCTATATCTCTATTTTTTTTTAAAAAAAAGTTGTCGCAAGTAGTCGGATACCTTAATAGTTATATAATTTTAATCATTAATATTGTATTAATTCCGTAGTAGAAGCAAGAAATAAAATACACGTCATTGCTAGTACGCTAGCTCCACAATAACATATAATTCGATGAAAAAAATTCAATCTCCCGATTTCAATTTGATATTTATTACCGAATGTATCGAAACTTTCGCTATAAGTTAACATACAAAAAAAAAAAAAAAATATTAAATCGAAACTTCACAGTATTTTTCGAAGTTTATCCTTTATCAAGAGACGTCCTTTGATTCCAGCTATTCCATGCTATCATTGCAAGATAAATTGAAATGGGCAAGACCAAACTTCCAAAGTTGTAAGTAGAAATGGAATATTGAAGTATTGGAGAAAATGGTTTTTATACGCTGAGAAAATAATTCTGGAGGAGTGTGTATGTACGAAGAATGTTTGCTTTCCCCCGTCAAGATTTCACTTGCTGGCGGCGAACAATTTTTCATATAGAAACGCGACACTCTCCAAAGAATCACACTGGTGTTAGCTTTTCTTTCGGCCCCTGTTTATATATTATTGAACTCTTCACAGATGGAATAATTCGTTCTTCGAGGAAGTGAAATTGTAGACGTCAGACCCAGGGAGGAAAAGCCGAATAGAGGGTATATTTTGAAGATATAGATTTATATATTTATTTTTACAAACCCCAAACGATTTAATAT
>BMAV01025669.1:61651-116942 GCA_019973955.1 Trichonephila inaurata madagascariensis | reverse complement strand
AAAAAATAAATTGATTATTCTGATTGTCTTATTTCTTGTTTTCGTACTTTTGCAACAATTTGAAATTTAGAATTTTTTTCTGAATTTCTAATTTTACACTTATGCGATATTTTCAATGATGTAAATACATTAAATAATTTGTAAATTGTAAAAAAAAAATGATTACTGCTGCATTTCCATTCTTACCATGAACTAAATTGTTTTTTAGTGACAGAAAAAATAAATTAAAGTTAAGCCAGTTATTTCCAAAACCTATAGTTAATTTGCCATAGTAATAATGTTTTAACAATTCCCACTTTAAAATTGAAGAATATAATGTTGAAATTGTTGACAATTTCACTTATTTAGGTTCGGAAATTAACAATAGAAACGATTGTGCTACTGAAATCCAAAGGAGAATTACTATGGCTACTAGATGTTCTAACGGAGTACGAAAATATATGAAATCGAATTTAATCAAAAGAAAAACAAAGATTATATTGTATAAAAGTCTTTTAAGATCATTATTAACATATACATGTGAAACTTGGTCCATGTCTCGAACAGATGAGATCATGATAAGTATCTACGAAAAGAAGATTTAATTTTGAAGGAATTCAGGAAAATGGAATGTGGGCAAAGATCACACTTGGAGCTCTATCTATCATATAAAGAATCTGACATTGTTAACTTCATCAAAATACAAAGAATTAAATGGGAAGGTCACGTTGTCAGAATAGACGAAAACCGAATCACTAAAACAGTTTTCAATGCCCAACAAATTGGCACACGAAGAAAGGGCAGGCCAAATCCTAAATGGATTGATGGCCTAGAAAATTATCTTCTAGTTATGAGAACTAAGAATTGCAAAAAGGCTGGCCTAGAAAGGCTTCTGGAGAAGGTCAAGGCCACTCTGCGCTGTCGAACCACTGAAGTAGGAAGGAAGTGTTAATTATTTTAACATCCTACCATGTCAACGGAAGAAGTTTTATGGTAATGGAAGACCTCAAATTTGGAAGGGGTAAGACATACAACGGTTTAAAAAAACTGCGCAGATGTATTAGGTAACAAATGTATTAAATAAAACGTGTGGAAATTATTTCTAGTGAAAGCAATGATTAAAACAATGTAATTCTTCCATGTAACCACTTTTTAGGCCAAATATTATTTTACTTAATTCCGAATTTAGGAAATAATTCCTTGTATTTTGAGAATTTTTTCCTGTTATATCGCGGACCAAGTGTCAATGCCACCTCTTAGATTGTCATAGATCACCACTTAAAATGCACTTCAAGTGGTCTAATAACTTTTTAATGATAATCTGAACTGGGAGCTCGTGTATTTCGAATTGATATAAAATAACACACACAAACAAACGAATTCTAAATAAAAATATTGAAAAAACAGTACACATTTTTCCTAAAAATTATCTAAAAAATGGGCTTTAATTAAATGTATTTTATACCTAATGTTAACAAAATACTGAAAATAAAGTTAACAATTAAAAGTCTAATTCTTGTAGCATTTTCCTGCAGTATATCCTTGTCATCTAATGTATAAAAATTAAAAAAGTATTATTAAAAATACAGTCTGCTATCTTCACAAAAACACCACTATTTCTAGAAAAAACACCTTCCTTCATACTTGGAAACCATCCTACCGATTACGTCATTGTTTCAAAAAGGTGAGTTTCTTATCTTTACTTTTAGAACCGCCCGACTACCCTCGTGACTTCTGTCTGGAGAGACCGCGTAAAAAATAAGATCCAGAAAACAAAATAGTATGCTTCAGTTGTTCTGATGCAATAAGGCGAAAAGTCTTATCATGCTTAAAGACAAAACAAACTAACATTAAAAGCTTTTTCTTGATGGAGCAACAAAGAATTTGATTAGCTTGATGCAAGGACTGCACTCTAGCTTTCCTAAATACGTATACAAATTATACACAGTGTTAGTCCAAGAATATATATTGTTCATAAGTATTGTTCATTTGTTTCTGAACACTCAACACTTCAAGCCATTAACAACATTAGTTACCCATTTAACGGAAGAAGTAAATGAAATATAGTCACATTTCTTTTTCTTAGTTCTATGTCGTCAAATTTAACTGTGAGTAGGCGCAGTATGGTATCATTCACTGTATGTCTCTGATATATCGAGTTAATTATGTCAGATCTATCGAGGATCAAAATTCTAACGTTGACACGGTGTAGAAGTTTGGGAGTGGTCTACCAGCTTAGATGTGGTTCAAATTTATGAGGTCCGTCTTCAATAATTTTTTTTTGTTTCTTCAGAGTTTGGTATGAATGTAAAATTAATAAACCTTGAATGTCGATCTTTGGCGACCATATCTTTGGTTTTCAGCGTGAATTAGAGGTGTGGGGTTCTCGAAATGAATCGACATTTTAGAATTCTTAATATGACTTTATTAAGAGTTTAACTTAAATTTCTAATATATTTGACAACTTATATTAAGTGAGAATAAACCAAAACACGTAGCTGTAGCTAAACTGGATCGCGCAATTGGATCACTTATCTAAATAATTATATTATCCACCTACTTTCAATTCTAATAATGTTACGAATTCTAATTTCAAATAATCTGTCCTACCTTGAATTCCGCAACGGTTCAATCACTTTCAGATAGGCTGTTGGGCACGCGTGCAATAGTATGCACCTTGTAGTAATGGCTAGATATCCGTGAATCTTTGGTAGGCCGTCAAATTACACTTCTATTTTTTCCAAACAGAACCTTCTCTAAATTGCCATCCTGCTTACTAAAACTTCTGTTCTTTTAAAGGCTATCTTATTTGCATCTACACTTGCATTTCACTTCTTGGATTTGGGTTGGAAAAGATTTGCCATTAATCTTGGCAGTCAAAGAACCCAGAGGTTATGTTACAGAAAAGACGCGTGAGCCCGTCACAAGATAGCTTATTTTCGTGTTTTATCTCGTTTAACTAGCTGTTAATATATTTTGGCTATTCTTGCTTAGTCTTTTTAATTCCGTAAAAAAATTTGAAAAAAAAGGAAAAGAAAAAGTGAAAGGAACATTTCTACTATTGGAGACATCATACAATAGAAAATGGAATCAAGTACCATTTTTGAATGTGCATCATAAGAAGAAGACAAACGAACACGAATTTGTTTTTCGCCTTCATCTTGTTAAAATTTTATTTTCGATTGCAATAAATTCTTGAATCAAAAAACTACTTTTTTTTCTGTAGAGGGTATAAATATATACACAATTCAATCACACCATAATATTAATATAGCTTGAACTTCGTGAAAGAATTTGAAGATGGGGTGTAATGGAAGGCTATATATATCTATTAGTGTGAAAGAGTCAGAAGGAAGATGAGCCATAGTGAATACAAACACTGTTTATTAACAATTCTCAATATAACGACATAAATTCAACAACCTAATTTAAAAAAAAATGTACCAATTGTTAAATATGGAGAGCAATATAGTGAGGTAGACGAGTTACTAGAAGAATAAACAATAAATCGGATCACTTACGTCCAGGCAATACATTTTGTTATTCAAATCTTCCTAATCCAATTCAACCATTAATTGGCCTAACCGTGAATCTTAAAATTAATCAAATAAGTTACAAAGTGCTCTCGTCTAGCTTTACCTTAATCAATCACTGCTATCCTGTAGCAGTCGAACTCGAAAGTTTAAACTTTATATGCAAGTCTTGATTTGCATAATCACATCTTCTTCTTAGAAGGAAAGTTTTCAATAGAATAATTTTTAAAGATTAATTATTCCCCAAGAGGGACATTAATAGGAAGAACACGAATAGACTCGTTAAAATAGTGTAAGTCTCTAATGTTCCAATATGGCCTGATTCTCTCTCTCGCTTTGTATGATTTTAAGATCTTAAATTTAACTATTGTTCTTAAACTACTACTCAAAATATGTACCATGGGAATTTTTGTAAAAAATTAATCATTTTTTTACATTATTTTAAAACATAACAAATAATTTCGAATTTTTGCGTGCTTTCGAAAGATGTACGAATTAATTACACAGGTTTCAAATCAATGCATTTCATTCCTGTTTTAAATTGATCCAAAATAAGTATTTTATAAAGTGAAAAACAAAATCTCAACAACCACTGTTTAATAAATTACTTAAATAACACGATTATATAAGAGCTCGGTTTATAAATTTGCAGTTTAATTTGAAAGATGCATACATTTTTAACCCGTAATTTGTCTAAGTCCGTTACAACGAACAATCAAATAAATAAAATCTGGTGGGTTTATGAAAACTTCTATACGGCTTAAATATTTAACAAAAACTTTAAAATATATTTCTATTACGGTAAAAAAAATAAAATTCTTATTTGGCAATAATAATAAAATAACGGAAAGTAAAAAATATTTGAAAAAACATCTTGTCAAATTAATGGTTAAAGAATTTCAAATGCACAAATAAAGCTATGAATAACGTAACTTGTTGTAACGAGAAGATAGAGTATTCCTAAAAAAAAATTCATAGAAGTAAAAACTTCTTTAGAGTAGTATTATTAATGATCAAGAACTTTTAGTAAAAATTATACTATATTTCTATTCGAAAATTAATTTTCTACTTTACATTTAATATATGTGTCTTTTTTTTAATATAATTTATATATTTTGATGTGCCCTTAGGATTTATATACGTAGAAAAGAAAACATATTGTGCGAATTCACTTGTAATTTTTTTTTTATAATTTAGGTATATATTTTTTTGGTGATTATATTTATTTGATTTTCGCTAAGAGCTTACAAAATAAAGATCATTGAAAGAATAAATGCATTTTTGAAAAACCAATATTAAAAGTGATAACGTAATTATTCCAGTACTGTATTTTTTATAATTAATGAATGAAATAATGTATATTTAACTGTCAAATATAATACAATTATTTGAAAAGCTAAAATACAAGTAGTAGAGATAGTTTGTAAGGTTTATATGATGAATGTTTTAATTTACTGAAAGTAAGAGGCATTCAAATTCGTTACTGTACCATAAAATTCTATCACATCTACTGATAATAATATGCATTTGATACTAAAAGTGTTAGAGTACTCAAACAATTCTGTATTTTTGTCTTTGTAATAATCTAGCAAACAAAACCTTCATTTAAATTTTAAGTAAAATATGATTTATTGATGAAATATAATTTAGATTAAATATAATTTGGCCATTTCTCCAACGAAATGGTACAATATGGAAGTAGAACATCATTTCTTTTATTTCGTCATTGTTTACATTTTAAATTGTAAAATTCTTCTAGTGAACTGGAATTAGAAGTATTTATTTTTGACGTATTTTAATTATTTTTATTCACTTTTTTAATCCTTCTAAAATTCTTAAAAAATGTAATACGTAATATTATGATTTTTTCCGAATTTTTTTGTCATTTCCGGTATAATTTTAAAAATGTATAATAACTATATATAATTTTTGAGGTATATAGTACAAAGAGAAATTTAATTACCGTTCAATAAATACATAAAAATAAAAGAAATATACGTAGTCTAAAAAGCAATTATTAACAATTATCCATATGCATGCAAAAATTGATGTATTCCGCTTGCACAAAATAGAAACTTCAGAACAATTTTGACGTAAACTTCAGGTAATATTACAGGAGAAAACACGATTATTGGCATTTGGCCAATAGCTGTCACAAGTTTTTTTTTTGTTTTTTTTTTGAAAAATTCGATGTATGTTTTTTTTTTTATATTTTTTATATGCTTATCTGAATAAAAGCACACCATTATTCAATAGAATACTCCTGGGTACTGTTCAGTTCTTTTTAGAAAATATCTGAGTGTAGCATTTTTTAAGGGAAAAAAGTATTATAAAGCAATTTCATGTCACATAAATTAGAGTTTTAGCTTTGACATCAGATTCAAATTTCGAGAGATATTAATCTTTCATGTAAAGAGGCAATATGCAAGGTGAAAAAATTATAAATATATATGTATTTTTTTTTTGTCCTAGTTTTATGCTGTTGTACACACATCTTTTAAATGACAGATTTGTGGAATACACACACATTCTGAAATGAAGTTGTAATGTGGTAAATTATAAGTGATAATCAGTAAACTATATACGGTTTTTTAACTATATTTCCGTATTCAATCAAATATAAAATAGGATAAATGATTTTCAAACACATTAAGTAATACATTGGTAAGAAAGTGGTTCTATGAAAAAAAATTATAACAATAAAATGTCTATGTTTTAGGATGACAATTTTATTAAAATTTATTTAAATATAATATCAAAACAACGTATAAGAAATTTATTTCTCAATTAATGGTCTTAATATTTAGTTTAAAAAATAAAAAGCGGTTATTTCTGCTGTTTCAAGTTATTGACGTTATCGTTCTTTTCTTGCAATACAGAATTAAGAACAGCTTTTTTCTTTCTTCATGGCAGTATTTAACTTCAAATGACATATGATATTGTTACGAATTTTGTGTAAAATAGTGTAAAAATTTGTATTTGGATGTGTAAAACATTTATATTAATCTGTTACATTTATTTTATGATATAGTTGTAATATTCCCAAGCAATGCCGTCCCTTGCGTTATAATAGTGATTCAATGGGAACTTGGCGAAATATTGGCGATAGAACCAATTCGGCATATATTTTGGTGACCAATTGTGACGAGTTCGGGGCCTTATAGATTCTTCTAGAAATAAGTGGAGAAATACACTAATTTCACGATCTATAGCTCAAGAGGATCTTTAACGAAGATTCCACTGGGTCTATAAATAGAGTGATGCTCACTGAAATGAGTCTGTCTTGTTTCAACCAGATATTAGTGCGTATTGTTTTGACTAGCGATTAGTAAACTTTTCTTGTCCATGATTACCGATTAGCTCGACGGTGTTTTTGAATAATCTTTTACATACATGTATTTTAGACATTGATAATAGTGCCTGAGTGCTGTCAAAGGTGTGAAGAGCTTCTGATATTTATTTTGTGAATATTGTTGCTGAATCCTGTATTTCAAGGATCGGAGTTTCGACAGTAAAATCTCATCGCTCTTAAAGAACTGCCTTGTACATTGTGACTGATTTGCAAAAAATCCTCGAAATCCGATCAACGTAATAATATATTTACCGTAAAATCCAACGCATAACACGCCCTTTTAACGTAAAAAATGAGATCGAAATTTATGGGTACGCGTTATACACCCAGTATAAAAGTGACAACTTTAAAAAATAACGAAAAGATAAGCATAAAATAAATTAGACTTCCGCATCTATGGGAATATTGTTTATAACAATATATATCATATCTCTTATATTGTATTGGGTTGGAGGGAAAGTTCTGTCGTATTTTAAATAGGCAGGTGATTTTTCTTGTAAATAAAAAAAAACCATCTAGCTAGTGATTCATTCGGATTTTTTTTGTTTTTTAAGCTGCTGTATAATATAAAAGGAGTCCTTTTTTACCGTTCATCATTTACTTGTGATATTTAAAGTGAGAAACATGTCAGTAGATAAAATGCATTTACGACGCTGCATTTTGTATGGATTCCAAAAAGGAAGCAAAACATCGGTTGCATGTAAAAATTTATGTGCGGTATTTGGAAAAGATATTGCATATGTTCGTACTTGTCAAAGATGGTTTAGTAAATTTAGTTCCGGGGATCTGAGCCTCCAAAAATTGATCAATCTGGGCGACCATCTAAGATCGATAATGATGTTTTGCGATCCATGTTGGAAAATAATCCACATTTAACAAGTCGAGAAATTGCAGAAGAGTTTGGCATTTATCATACAACTATTGGAGATTACATTAAATCTCTTGGGTTTATGTTAAAGCAAAGTGTTTGGGTTCCACATGAATTACCGAAAAAGAATTTGTCTTATCGTGTAAGAATGTGTTCATCATATCTGATTAGACACAATGTGGAGTCGTTTTTGGAACAGCTGATTACTGGAGATGAAAAGTGGATTCTTTATGAGAATATTAAGAGAAAAAATATTACTGCAAACCAGGAACATCATCAGCAATAGTTCCAAAACCAAGTATCTATCAACGAAAAGTACTGCTTTGTTTACGGTGGGACAGGAAAGGTTCAGTGTACTACGAGTTGCTAAAACAGGGAAAAACCACCAACGCGGATCTGTACTGCAATCAGCTGGATAAACTGAATGCAGCTATCAAAGAAAAAAGGACAGCATTAGAGTCCAGAAAAGGAATAGAGTTCCACCACGATAATGTTCGACCGCATACTGCAATGGTGACCCAACAAAAACTGAATGCTTTAGAATGGGAAGTCCTTGGTCATCCACCGTATTCACCTGACATTGCATCATCTGATTGATACCTGTTCAGATCTCTGCAAAATTATTTAACGGGAAAAAAAATTCAAATCTTTTGAAAGTGCTTCTAAGGCAGTTGCTGACTATTTTAACTCCAAGGACGAGAACTTCAACAAAACAGAAATCCACTGGTTACCTGAAAGATGGCAACAAGTTGTAACAAATAACGGAGCATATATAATTGATTAATATTAAACACATTTTTTTATGAATGAATTCAAACATTTTCTTTAAAATACGACAGAACTTTCCCTCCATCCCGATATATAAGAGAAATGACATACCGTATGAATTTAAAGAGATTGTAATTCCAGAAAGATACTATTTTTTCCCCAAATGCCTGGGTGGAAAAATGACTGTAAAACGTATGAGCATTGCAAAAGTACATTTCAGGTTTCTTCGTAAAAAAGGAGTGCGCCTTATACGGCGAATATATCTTAAGATTACAAAAATGCAGCTTGAAAGCATAGGTGCGCGTTACACGCCGGAATATTTTTGGTACGTATATGTTTTTGAGGAAAGAAGTTATAAACATAAACCAAGCATTTCATCAGTTGTTTTTTTCTATTAATAATCTAAGAAAATATATAAAGTGAGTATTGCTCATAAATACCGATGTAAGTAATAAAATAAGTATATTCAAAATAAAAAAAAAAAAAAAAAAACGTTTAAGTTACTGGAAGACCTAGTATGCGAAAAAGATAATTTTTATGTTTATGACACTTAAAATATTGGTATTTTATCTAATCTGAATACCAATTTTCCAAACTTTCTCTATTTTTATTATTGCTGTTAAAAATTGATATTCTTAAATTATCTCAAAACCTAAGTTGATTAATTCTAAAAAAAAAAGCTAACTTTTAAAAACTTTACTAAAACAAAAAAAAAAAAAAAAATGACTTATATATAATGTTTTCCCTTTCTATCGTAAATCGATTGAATTAAATTACAAACATACATTGCCCTATGTTTTCATATTGCATATGCAAGAATCAGTCATTCTCGGAGAGAATAGAAAACAATAAAGATCTATATCTTCGCTAGCGCATATGAATTAAAATTAGAAACTAATTAACCATTCGCTCCAGATATTAAAGATTGAAACGAATTAACTATTCGTTGTACATATGACCGACTCAAACGAATTAATTATTCGTTTGTGGAAATACTTCCAAACTTCCCCTTGAATTAATATGCCTTAATCTTTTCATCATACCTTATATTACGCCCTGTATCAATTTTTTTGTTAATCACATAATGAGATTCGTCATTTTCCCGAAGAAATCTTGTTTTCGAAATTTCATTTTCCTCGACAAAATAGCATCTGGGGGAGTACTTACTACAGAGATTAATTTCCACGAGCGTGTGGGGATCAATCTTTGTTTTAGTGTTGTTCTTAGGGATTTTGGAAAGTCCACATGGGTAACATTTCATTACTCTCACCACCGATCCACTTTTAATGATAAACAAGAAAATGTTTCTTTAAGGTATCCGACTACGTTCGGAACCGTGATTTCGCAAAAGCGTATAAATGGATAATATTTAGGATATTTAGTGACACTTAGATTACAAAATATATGTAAAATTGTTTTATGAATAGTATTACAATAAAAAATGATGTAAGTACAATATTTTGACAAAAAATGAACATATAGAATGACCCATTTTCAAAACATTCCCCTTTTGTGAAAAATGCTTCTATTATAAAATTATTTTGCTTACATAAAGCTCAGACCTCTGTACTGAGGCTCAACTAGAATTTTTGAGATATATAACTTAGAAAAGGGTTTATCCATGTTTTACGACACACACAACAGAGGGGAGACATTTTAAGAAAAAGACGCCGATAATTACTTCAATGGGTTGTAACTCTGAAGATAATATCAATCTTTCAAAAATTATAGTTGAGCCTCTGTACAGAGATCTGAGCTATATACAGGCAAAATATTATTATAATAGAAGCATTTTTCACAAAAGGAAGACATTTTGAAAAAAGATTATTCTATGTTCATTTTTTGCCGAAATATTGTATTTAAAAATTTTTTTTTTTTGTCAAAATGTCCTTAAAATATTTTTATGCATGTATTTTAATCTAAGTGACACTAAATATCATGAAAATTATCCACTTATTCGCCTTTTTAAAATCACGGTTCCGAACGTAGTCGGATACCTTAATAGTATTTATGAACGTATCAGTAACCTTTAAGCTTTGTAATCTATTATTGCGCGTTTTTCGTTTGGTTTTTCTTCCGTAGTGATTACGCATCATCCTAAATAACGCGAAAAAAAGCATAAATGTAATACTTATTTTATATAATCTTTATGTAATATTGTTTTAACTATTTATTTTGAAATCATTTTCTAAAGGGAATTATGTGAATCTAACAAAGAGCGTTTCAGCTCGTCAATATGCTTTGTATTTTGTGCATTGATTAAATGATAACTCATTATGGCTTTGTACAAGAGGCGACATAAGAAAAAAGAGACTGGTCCAATAAATCATTGTACTTATACAATCAGTTCTCCGTGACGGCATCCCTTTTCAAAATAGTTCCCTTCAGAATTCATACACTTCTGCTTTCGGTGCTGCCATTGCTAGTAACAGTTCTGGAACGAAGTTTTTGGAAAAGGAGGGAGAGTTTTTCTTTAGGTGATTTTCTGTTTTTTCCTGAACCTCATCAACTGAGGTAAAATGAGTTCTCTTTAAGCAATATTTAACTGTACGAAATAAAAAAAAAAGCTGCATGGGGCTAAATTAGGTGAATAAAAAGGATGACCCATCACAGTAATATGTTTGCTTGTCAGAAAGTACTTGACAGATACAGCCGTGTGAGCGGATGCATTGCCTTGGTGCAGAAGCCATCCATTACTCCCCAATTCTGGCCTTTTTTTTCCTAATTTTTTCACTAAGTATTTTTATAGATCAATGTAGTAGTTTTGAGTAACAATCTGACTACTGATGTGAGTGGGAACAGACTCATATCACGAAATTTGGCTGTTTTGTTCTGTAATCTCTTACCTTGATCGCACAGTAGGTTCATCTTCTTCCACACACACACTAACCCTTCCTCCTGAAAACCTCTTATACAATTCAAACACATGTGCTTGAGATAAAGTTTCATCTACCTAAGGCTCGGTTAATGTCTGAAATGCTTTCGAGGCTGATTTCTTCACAAGAAATTAGACATTGATTCGACGTTTTTCCGGTAGAATGCAGTTTGTCCGCAAAACTGTTGTCAACTCCTTTCTTTTTTCAAGTTATCAACTTAGTCACGTTTTTTTTTGGAGGGGGGCATACCTAGTATACCCCTGTCCCTACAAAGATGTTACATACTTCTCTTACGTATCTAGGGTACACCTATAGCCGAGTTAGAATCATACAGGAATGCTGAGTGAAGCAAAGTTTTTCCTGACATGGTGGAGAGTATTGCATAGGGGAGGGTGTTTCGAGCGTGCTTGTCTCGAAGGTTCATTTCTTATTTTATGTATATAAAACACAAGGAAAGGAAAACAATAGGGAAAAATCTTGTTTATTATTTTCTGGGTATGTGGTTAGTGATGTTGTGATGTATGCCATTGCTTTTCAAAACCCTTCTCACGCTGTTGATAGAAATTATGATTTAATTCACGATACCTCTGTGTACTTCTACTGCGGGATCCGAAAAGGACTGTGTAACAATTACCTGCCGAAGCAAAAGACTCGGAAAATGAATGGTGCTACAGCATCGAGCCTCCTTCCTAAATCTTACAGTTGTTGCAAATACAGAGAGGTGAGAAAGAGGGTCTCGATGCAGAGCGTCGAAGTTTGGGGAGCAAGCCCGACTGGAGCCTCTGCTAGTGCAGATCATGGTGATAGTAGCAAATATTCGAGTGGGAGCCTCGAAGACTAAAGAGTGGAGAAGGGTCCACGTAAACGGCAGTTTGACATGGGTAAGTCGGTCTTAAGGTAATGCTATCTACTGGACCTAGCTCAACTTCCTTGTTGATTGATGCACCTATCTTTCGACCGCGATTACGTATGGTCTTCTTGAAAGACTGCCGTCACATAATTGTTTTTGTAGGGGTGAAAACGTGGTATTAGCGGAAGTTCGCCTTTATGGATATAATTGGACGTACAAGCACTGAAATGCTTTACCATTACAGCCTATACTAGAAGATTAAAGACTGTTTAACGTGTAGACTCAAATGTTTGGAAGACTTCGCGATATAAATGGAGTCAAAATGAATTTTAAAATTGCCCAAATGTCGAGTTCCCACAAGAACTACGACTATGAATAAATGGATACCTGATGACAACTGAATTTGTTTTGAAAGTTGCTGTCGTGGAAAATTAAGCTCATATAGCTCAGATTTGCTTAAACTAAAAATGTGTTAGTATTTTTAAGTTCCCTTCTAAAAATTCCCAAAAGAGACGACTGCACAGAGCTTTTAGAAGGAGCAGTGTAAATTTGAAAGGAGAGATGGGGCTAAGAAAGATAATTTAGAAATTAGATTTTGACCATTTTTAAAAATTTCAACCTTTTCGACTGTTGTAAAACTTTTCCTTTGCCGTCTCTACGTGATAGATGGCATACAGAGGTAGATCAATCATGCATTTTAACTCTTTTTTTACAAATTTCTTTTAACTAAATGTAATTTCGAAATTTAAATGGTCAAAATGAATTTGTAGGATCATTTCCCTATCTTTTGATATTTTCGAGGCATTTTTGCATCCAGCGGTTCTTGAAAAGCTAGCCTCACATAGATAGATAGAAGGATATGTTTGTTTACTCTTGAACTTAGATTGTGTTGATATTTGAAAAAAAGTTAATCAGTAAACTGTATTTTTCCTGACTCGTGAGGGAATTTTAATTGCTTTTATAAATAAGCCAGATTTTATGTAAGTAAAATATATTTATAACGGCTATAATTAAAGTATTCAAAAACACCTTTTGCATAGACGCTTTTTATTTTTGTCTTATGTTTGTATATATGACAATCAACTATTTATAATTGAATTTAATTTGACACATACGCATCTTAAAGTAGATTCCGACGATTAAATTGCAATTTTTATTTTGTTTATCTTTACATTTCATTATTAAGTTGCATTTCGTTTTTCTCAAACCGAATATATTTTTTGTATGTCTCAAGCTGAGAAACTATTAATAATTTTGTCTAAACAAAAATTAATTATTACTTCTCTTGCTATTGGTCTTTTTTAAGTAACATTTTTGGATGGTTGAAATTTACCTAATAAGACACCACACAACTATCTACGAAATTATAAATATCTAAGTACATTTTTAAATTTTAAAGGAAATTCGGTAGAAAAATAGTGCGTTTTCAGAAAAAAAAAAATAATGGATTGGACATCAGAAATTTTAAATTTATTTCCACATTTTTGAGTTAGAATGATAGTATTTTGTTTAATTTCCTAAATATTTCATGAAACATAATACAGTTATTATTTATTACTGTGTATACTTTGCGATTTTATCCATTACTCTACTCATCAATTGAAATTACAATTAAACTTTAAGAAATCCACATAATGGGCTGGTATATCTTAAAAATGTCCCATTTCTGGAATTAAAATTATAAAAGAATTGTTTTTTTTTTAAAAAAAAACCACTATTAAATTTCTGGATTCAAAATGGAAATATATCGTAGATTTCTTTAGAGTACTGAAAACTAAGTAATATTTTTCAATCCACAGCTATAGGAATATAGCTCTTTCGAAAACTAGTCATCACGTAGAGAATTACTAAAGGATAAAATTAATGCTGGGGTATGTGTGTGTATTAATGGAAACTTTACGCAAAAACAAATGTCTCTTCGAGTTCAGAGTTGTTGAAGATGAAAGGGTAAAAGTTAAGTTTGAAGTATGTGCCTGAATCAGCATTTGCACTTAAAGAGTTAAGCCGGTGAAATTAGGAGAGATATCTAAAATAAATCATTCATATAGTTTTAATACGCGTAGTCCGTTATAGGAAAATATAAAAAAAAAATATTAAACGTGCTGTTAGAGTCAACTGAAGCATTGCTATTGTGATATAATGTAAAACTGGTTATTTTATAATAAATGTGACAGAATACAGAAGATCGTATTAAAAGTTCAGAGATCTGAATCTGAAAATAAAGCCTTTTTATGAAAATGGGAACATAAAAAACTAATATTAATTTGAAAAAAATGTATGAAGTGTTAGCACACATGTTATATTTTAAACATTAGATATATTAGTACTTTTTAATAATTTTTGCATTTGTATTCTTCAGAAACTTATTTCAGAAGTGAAGTGATAATTTTAAGGACGAAAATAAAGAGCTTTTTAAAAAAAAATTCATGAAGCAATTAACTTTTTCTAAATTACTTGAAATACTATAAGTGAAAGTTATCAGCTTCTATATTGAAACATCTGAGTTCTCACTACCAAATAAAAAAAATAATATTCTTTGTTTTGTATTATTTTTTTTATTTTATCTCTTTTGTTACAAAGATTGAAAAAGAAATATCAACAAAAGGAGGTTATTTTATTGAAAAAAATAATGACTAGTTTACGCATTTTCACTTTATTATTTCTTTTATTTCTATTGACTGTGATAAAAAAAAAGCCCAAACGAATTTCTTTACCTCTTAGAAGACAATAATTGTTAGTCATGCATTTTTTTTCTCCAAATTTGTATAAAACAAGAGATTTTGATTTCTCGAATTTCATATAGTTAATGATTCAGAATATTTTTATATTTTTATCAAACATTTTTTTGACACTTTAAAGATAGAGGTTGTAATGATTTGTAAACTTATTTCCAATTCATATGTTTAAAAGTATCTGTGCTTCACTATAAAAAGTTTTAGAAATGAGAAGTGAAACCGAACACTAATGGTGAGCTAAATGCAGTTTTTTAAAAATGATAGAAACGTGATAATGCATATTATAAACAAAAGAAAGAAAATAAAAACATCTTTAAAAAGTTTCTATTTTGGAAAGCATTTTTTTTCAAATACAAAAATAATAATAATCACTTACATAATGATGGGTTTAATAAAAGGAAATAATTTCTCTCTTTTTACGTAATGTTCGTAATTTTCTGGCAGAATCAATTATCTAGATGCAATTTTTATCGATTGATTATTTCCTCTCATGTTGTACTTGATGTATTGGAAAAACTAATTACGCAATTAGTTGCATTACGTCATGTTTCATAAGAGCAACAAATCTTATTAACAAGTTCATGTCTAAAATATAAAAGGTGCTGTAAGTTAGACCAGAGATAGAAAATCAAGTAATGATTTTGGAATATTTTCTGTCTAAAATAATGCTAATTGCATTTTACGAGATATTTCAGGATTTGGAGAAAAATTTTGTAAAAATATATTGTTGCTCCTTAGAGCTTTAAATATAAATATCTTAAATATGTATAAATTAATATTAAGACAGTTAGTTGTTTATTGTCTATTGCATTGTCATAAACTATACAATGTTTTCAAAATAGGGTGTTTGTCTTTGATGTATGGTTTCAGCAAATTACACACATGCACACACTTTTGCTCAAAATTTGATAAAAATGCTAGAATGGGGAGTATGCATACTTAGTGTTTCAAAGCAAAGTACCCGAAAACGCTTTCAAATTGTAAAAAAAATAAATAAACATTTTTAAAACAGATAAAATCGTTAGAAAACGAGCTAATTAATGTCATAAAATTTGGGTTCTCTTTAATCTGGAGAATATAACTATGGGGTTTGTAACGAAATGCTCGATTTTTTTAACAACTTTTCTTAGTAAAATTCATATTTAAACAATCTTATGATTGCAATTTCACTGCCTGGAAGTTACCTCTCATAATTATGTAATTGCTACTAAGGTTATGCAAAATAAATTTCAGTAAATTAAGTTGGAAAACAGCTAGATCCTAATTCTCGATATTGTAATCTTTACGATCAGAATTTCATAGAGAAGAGTATTTAGAATTTGGAAGGAATTTATTAGATATTGAAAAAATAGTATAGTCTCTGCTTTCTCGAACTTCTTCACAGCTTTTTTAACCAGGTCATGTTTAATGGTGGACAGTTGTGTACATCATGCGTGTCTGTACGGCGATTTTTAAATATTCTAACAAGTTTTCTTGCCATTCCAGAGTCTACAGTGTTATTTTCTACACTCTTCACTGATTGCATCATTATTTTTAAACGCTTTCCAACCTTTTAAATTTAAAAAAAAAAGAGTTTTCCAGACGGTATAATGTTTAATGACCCTAAGTGCAGTGCCGAAGGGTTCGTGTCCGAATCCTAGAGAAGATATGGATGCTTGTAAATATATAGAGCTTGTACGGTATGGTGCACTCAAAATATTCGGCGAGCTAAAAGTCATTTTAAGATATTAGTGCAGTGCTTCTCAAATTTTCAATATTTGCGATCCAATTTTAAATCAGAACTTTCATCGCGTCCCCCTCCATACAATAACAATGTATTGAATACAATATTAATGTACTTTAATGCTAAAGCAGCGATGCGAATTTAATTATAAACAGTACAAATTATCCAGATAAGTATTAAGTTTTGTTATAATTTTTGTAAATGACAAGCCCATGGAGTCACTAATAAGTATTAAAACTTGTTCTTAACTTAGTATTGAGGAATTAATGGTTGAATACATTGTGCATCACTGATACACACTTATAAGTATATTATATCAGTGTAAACATGTATATATTTTATTATGTAAGAATGTATTTTCTTTTGCTTCCGTTCAGTAAATTATTTTTTTAAAATTCTTTATTTTTGACTTTTTGATATGCTTGCGCCTCCCTTGTGGGATTATCACGCCCCCTAGGGAGGCGCTCCCCACAGTTTGAGAAGCTGTATTAGTGGTAGGTGAAAAGGGGTGAGAGATCCCTGTACTACCTCCTTAAAATTGGAATAGAATGGAGTGAAATCGTTCTGTCACATGCAAGGTGCTGATAGGTGCGGCCAATGCAACAGACTTAGTCTTTACTCCCTTGATAAGATTAATTTCGCGGACCTCGATCTGATGTAAATATCGATTGGCTTAGATAAGTAATAAAGCAACAACAAGAACTAAACGAATGACAGCGCATTTTTCTGTTTCGTGTGATTTTTAGTATAAAATAATTCTAACTGATAAAGTAGTAAATATTATAGTATATGCTGTCAAGCTTAAATGCTGTGTAATATATATATATATATATATTAATAATATATATATATATTAATATATATCAGCAAAAGTTCAGAGAAGAATTGCGTAATTGGAATAATTTTGAAAAATGTATGGTTTTAGAATAAATATTATCTAAAAAAGTAGTAAAAAATAGGAAAATCTGGAATATTGTAAAACGTCACACTGCAATGTACTAGCATTTTAGTAAGATATGACTGTTTAAGAAAAATATAATGTTCAATAACCTGTTAAATGGCTAAAAAATATTTGTCTTTCTGGTAGTTTTATTACTGTGAAACCAATGATAAAACTTTACCATGAAATTATTGATAATCCCATATAGATATAAACTCATTCGGTATAATTGAGTCTTGTGAGCTAACAGAATTTTGAATTTTAGAAACGGGTTGGACGGAATGTTGAATGGAACTCTTTGAAAACAAAATTCTTAGCACTACCATATAAATCAAATAGACACATAACCACTTCCGTACTAAATTTTGAAAAACATTGTAAAATTGATTTGTTGAGTTTTGCTATGGTAACAATATCTGTGACATAAAATCCAATTCGAATAATCGTATCAAGATTAAATTAAGTTTAACTTAAAAAAAAACTACCGAACACTATTTCAAATAAAAGTAATATTTTGACTGTATATCCAACTAATTTCTTTTAGCTCCGCAATTTTCAAAAATACTCTTCAGAATTTTTTTCAAAAGCCTGAGATCTCTGTGCTGTGAATTCTACACCATTAACTTTGATGAATAGGACACTTAATCCGAAAAGGAAATGAAACATTCTAAAAATTTCTAGAAACGAAATAAAAAAGGTCATTTTTTTCTCTCTCTGGAAAAGAAAATTTCTTTCAACTTCTTAGAAAGAGAAAAATGAGAGTAATGAGAAACATTTTCAAAGTTGAAACTTCTTTTTATTTCTCTTTACCTTTTTAGAATAAAAAATTCGTCATGTATTACACCGTGGAAGAAAGCGTGTATGTGTGTTAGTAGTTACAGAAAATATTATTTCTGTACTACTTTTCCAATTGAATTAAAAGTAGCAGAATAAGGAAATCATAAGCGAACAAGATACACTTCATTTTCAAATGAAAAGAATTAAATTTTTATTCTGATATTCTAAATGACAAATTTTTGTTTTCATTATTCTGTTTATAACCTACGCTTATGAAAAGTACGTTGAAAATGTAACAAAGTTTAAATTCTCTTTATTATGAAGAAATATATTTATTTGAAAACCTAACATATTCTTTTTAGATAATAAATTATACGGTAAAGGGGGGAATCATTATAATTTAAGATCAACTGTTTTTTGATCTTAAGGAAACTTGGTCTTAAGGTCAAGCGTCTTGGTCTTAAGGCAATGTTTCTCAGATTGTGGGGCGCGCCCCTCTAGGGGGCGTAATAAATCTGTGTGGGGGGCACGAGCCTAAAGACAAATCAAAAGTAAAAGGTTTTAAAAAATTATGAATTTACTGAAAGGAAGCAAAAGAAGCTACATTCTGATGTAATAAAAAACAAAATACTCATCCACATGATATAATGTACAATACTTATAAATGTATCAATACTGCATAAAGTACTTGATAGTTAATTTACCAATTTTCAATTAAAAACAAGTTGAATAATTACTAGTGATTCCCGTGGGCTTGTCATATACGATATTATATACTAAACTTAATATTTTTATCTTGATAATTATACAGTACGGTTTATAATTAAAGTCGCATTGTATCGTAGCTTTACCGTCAAACTACATTATTATTACATTCAATACACTGTTATTGCACTGCACATTGTTATAAAGTTTGAGAAGCACTGTCTTAAGGTCAACTGTCTTGGTCTTAAGCAAACCTAACCTTTAAGGTCAACTGTCTTTATCTGAAGGAAACTTCGTCTTGAGTTCGTAAGGAAAGTTGTCTTCAAAGATAGTTTTCTAGAACTGTAAATTTAAGGACTTAATTACCATAGATAAACCATGCCGCGGTAGCCTGTTCACGAACTCCTGCCCAAAGATGTCGAGTTTTATTTTCGAGTTCTGATGTCACTAAAAATCTGCCATGTAGAATGATAAACTGATGCATGTTAAATCTGTCGGGGGGGGGGGGAAAGCGATTTTGTTCGGGGGGGGAGTTAGTGTGGCCCAGTGTCGTCCTCGTCACTTGACTGCGGTCTAAAATTACGAGGTCCGTCGCCAATAGCTCTCACGTTGCTTATGTTAATAAACATTCAATTTCACTCTTATCCATAGGTGAACTTTTAGAATTAGGTAACTAATTTTCAGTTTGTAAAATCTGTGCCATAAATTAATACTCATTAACAATGATAAATATTTAAACACGCAAAAATTTGCAGGATTAAATTAAAAGCGCAAAAATTTATGTTGTTTTTGCTTTACCAGTTTTTAATGCAATGTGTTATATAATATTAATATTGTAAACATATTTTTATATTTAGTTTGATAAAAGTAATTTAAGTGCATGACTGTTTTATGTATCATTTCTCAAAATTATTAGATATGTCTGGAATAAAAAAAAATGACGTGAATCTTTCTTTTAAAGATTCATCTACTACGCATTTTTACCAGTTTGTACAGCAGAAATGGATTTCAGTTACTTATGATAACAAATACTATTCACAGTTTATTTAAACAGAAAAAGAAGTTTAAAAATTGCGGAGATGAGAAGATTGATTTTGTAAAAAACAAGCAATATATAAAAATTTTTTTTAAGTCAATTAATACTTAGATCAACAAAGAAAAATTTTATTTTAGCTACTTTTTTATTAAATAGTTACAAATAACATAAAAATGTATATATATATGACAGAATCAAAACATAAGGGGTTATTAACTTTTATTAATTATCATCAAAGTATCGTATTGACATCTAAAACAATCGTGTATATAAAATTTCAGTTCAACTGAATACTTTGAAACGTGAGGAAAAAAACATTTTTAAGTTTTGACACAAGTCGCCAAAAATAATCCCAACGTGGCTGGTTGTGTTTGAAATTCTTTAAATAATTACGTTTAATCAATTAATTTTTATTAATTAGAATTTAATAATTGTATTGTCATCCGAAATAATCATGTATATAAAATTTCAGCTCAATTGAGCGCTTTAAAATGTATTTTATTAACGATTGAAAAGGCCACCAAGATAAAAAAATATACAGAGAGTGTGAGCCAATAGTAGGAATTGAACAAGAAATATATATAAAAAAAATTAAGTCAATTCCTACTCAGATCAACAAAGAAAAATTATATTTTAGCTACTTTTTATTAAATAGTTACAATTAATATAAATATGTATATACATATGACAGAGTCACAACATTACGCGATAATTAATTTTTTTTATTTTAACATTTTCGTTCACTTTTTTGTGCAGAAATTCTTTGCTTACTCGGAGGAGTAGACACTAGGTAGTAAGAAAGAGCGTCGTTCATGGCCGAATAAAGAGTAACAATCTTTAAATCCATGTAATATTGCGGCAAAATTTAGAAGTCAGTTTATACTGAAGCTCTTAAGAATTATCAAGTGATTTTTCACACACATACACACAATTCCTACTAATAACTCACACTCTCTCTCTATATATATATTTATTTATATTGGTGGAATTTTCAATCGTTTTTTAAATACATTTTAAAGCACTCAATTGAGCTGAAACTTTATATACATATTTATTTTGGATGACAAAAAAAAAAAAAAATTTAATTATAATTAATAAAAATTAATTGATTAAAACTAATTATTCAAAGAATTACAAATACAGCCATGTTGGCATCATTTTTGGCGACTTAGCGACCATTTTGTCAACGTGTCAAAACTTGAAAAGTTGTTTTTTTTTGACATTTTAAAGCGCTCATTTGAGCTGAAATTTTCTATACATTATTGTTTTGGGTAAAAATACGATAATTGAATTATAGTTAATTAAAATTAATTGACTAAAAATAATTATTCAAATAATTACAGATACAGCTATGTTGGTTTCATTTTTACCGGTTTTTGACGCCATCTTAGATTCGTCTCTATTATTGTAACAATGTAACTGTTAAAACAAAGACAAAAGTTGGCGTCGAAAACCTGTTTATCAGCCAAACTAGCCAAACCGGGTTTGCATTGTTACAACAATGCAGACAAACGATGCTCTTCTTTCAATTCTTACTATTAGTTCACTCTCTCCCTATATATATATCTTATTCAAATTTTCAGTCATTAATAAAATAATTTCTATTTATCCATTCAAAGTAGGAATTAACTTAAATTTTTTTTTTTATATTACTTGTTTAAATTTATTTTCTAATTTTAGTGAACAGAAATTGAAGATTTAATGCTGATAAGCACTATGATCATAAACACATACACCATAATGAATTAATTGAAGCCAATTTTTAGAGATCTAGGTGATCCTATGCTATTAAAGAAATGTTTACATGAAAAGTTCCAGAACCCAAATAAGTCAGTTAATAACACGATATGTTCAGTGATTTCAAGTACAACATTTGTGGAATTAAAATCTTTAAAATATTAGGGTAAATATGGCTACTGAACAGTTCAATATGAGTCATGTAGAAAAATTAATGATCTTAAAACATTGTGATATTGACTCAAGTTATAACTGTTTGTCATGCTTCAAAAAGCTAGATACAAGTAGGATTCATGTAGCCTAGCGATACTCAACCTGCAGCCCACAGAGCTTTTTTAAGTTGCCCGATCATGGCCCATTGCACTGAGAAATTTACTTATGTAAGAATATTGTACTAAAATTTCGGTGGGAAATTCTTTGTCAAGAAATCAAATATATCAATTTTGTTTTTTGCTGTCGGTGTCGTACGGGTACGAATTGGTATATTTTTTTTATTTGGAACGGTTATGGTTAGTGATAACAGACAACAGTGGAGTAGTGATATTTTTATGGGTGAAACTAATTTTTAACTATCTTTCATATCTTCCAAGTGAAAAATATTAAGAAAAAAATAGTTTCAAGACGATTGAGAGGTTGACTATTTTGTAGTGAAAAACAAGCATGGATCAGTAATTGTTTGATTTGTCACAAAAATGCTGTATTTAAAAAATATTAATAAAGAGGAATCTTTCAATGACACTTTTCTTCGAAGATCTCTTTCAAGAGGTGATAAATAGGAATTTCCTTGAATAACTTTTGCAACAACAACGAAGGGTTTTGTCAGTGGGAATATCACAGCGGTAACAAAGACATCCTATGAAGTTTCTATATTATTGGTAATCATATGAAACCGTTAACTGATATGCAGAAACTGTTAAGGAGTGTTTTTAAATGCTTTTAATTTTGTGTTAGTAACAAAAATAAAAAAATAAATAATAATTGAAAAATGCTAAACAAAAATAATAATATTTTGATCAATTTTCCACATTTTACATTTCCAATGCTATCTTGGTCTTAAAGCATTTTTTTCTCCCTCCCCCATTTATCCTCATGTTGCGGCCCGCGTGAAATGACTAACATGTGTATGTGGCCCGCATGAAATAGCTGACATATGTACGTGGCCGCGTGAAATAGCTGACATATGTATGCGGCCCCTGTGAAATAGCTGACATATGTATGCGGTCCAGCAGAAGAAAAGGTTGAGTACCTCTGGTGTAGTCCAACGAAAGCATCTTGAGATCCCCCAAAAAGGCAAAATTGTAAAAGATAATGAAAAAAATAAGAAAAAAAAAGAAAGAAAATAAATTAAATCTCTTTTGTACGAACAGAGTGTAAAGACAATGCTTAATATGCTTCTGGTAAGTATTGAAAAAAAGTTAATGCTCAAAAATTAAAAAAATTTACTTTAAAGCACAATTTTTCTCAAAATGTAATGTTTTTCACTTCATGTACATTTTTCTTAAAAACTACTTAATGTATAATTCTCAAATTTTCAAAGAGCATTCTTCAAACATGTTTACATGTTTTAATGGAGGGAATTAGATATATCTATCAAAAGTTTTTAGATATGACTTTTTTAATCTAAATTTTAAGAAAAAAATTGGACAATTTTTAAAAAAATCATAATTAATTTAATTTTGAACAAAAAGACAAAATCTTTCGCTAAAATGTTATCAGTAGTACACATAACTGACTTTAAAAATGTTATTCATGAGAAATTAGTAGTTTCTGAGAAAAGGGTACATAAACGTACGCAAATTAACATTGGCTCATATGGACGTGCCAGACCCCCTTTATGGTTTTAATCCCTTTTGCTTATTTAATAAGATATTTTCTTTCATTGAACTCCTTTAGTAACGTAGAGTTTTGTTTCTTTGAATTTTAATCCAACATAATTTTTTTTGTGTCTGCAACGTTTTGATTTTAATAGTGGGATGGGAGGTTAATTTATTTTGAGTTCAATTGCTTAAAAATATTTTTACTTCATTATAAAATCAAAGAGAAAAAAGTAAAGAAGTAAAAAAACAAAAATGAATTAGAATGAGATGTGCTAAACAATTATCGTTTTTAATTAACAAAAATAGCGTTATTAATGCAAATGGAAAACAATACATAAATTAAAATCTAAGTATTAAGGCACCGATTTTTTTTTTGTTGTAAAACAGGGGGAAAAAATCCCAATTAAAGTTAACTTGATATAAAATGGAAAAAATAATTTTGATAGAGTGGTGCAAACGATTTATAGAAAGAAAGACAATTACGATTTTACTTCTGTGACTGAATCATATATGAACATTATTTATAATTTTAAGAATGATCATAAAAAATTATTTAACTAAAGTTTTATAAAGTTATAAGTTAATGGTTAAGTTTTAACGGGATAAGAGTATTTATGAAAAATTAATGCTTGAAAAATTATGACGTGGTACAGCGGATAAGAATAATTTACCAGATGAAAACACAAATTATTTAAGTTATGTCCTGCTGGAAATATATACTACATTTTACGTATAAACAATTCTAGATAGATAAATAAAATTAATTTTAACCATGTTTTCAAAATAGATATAACTTAGCAGATACTGAAAAAAATGATAAAAATGGTAAAATTTTTGTTAGTTAAAGTATAAAAAACTGTGATAAAACTTAAAAAGACACTCAAATCCTCACTATCCTAATATTCTAGCTTTAGAAAAAAAGGGTATTTTTTATCTCTACTCTGTAATAAATATAAATTAGAAATGTAAATTTTATTAAAAGGAATTGTTATTTAATTTGTTACTTTGACTGTAGTACACTAAAGGATATATTTCTCTGAAATAGAGTGATCATTTTGAAATGTTTGAAAACAGAGTTTGAGGAATCTTGTCTAAGTATTAAATGTGTGGATATAATTAATAGGGATCTTTAAGTTGCAGAGCTAGAAAGTGAGGAAAATTAATTCTTCAGATGCTTAAATTAGCATATACATATTAGTCTATTGAGATTAAGGCTTACGATATATTTCTAATTGAATTATTCATTACATCATAGATAAATCTTCTGTTACAGGAAAATTTCAATTCATTTAAATGTGATTGTAAGCCATCCAATCCCTAAGTTTAGATTTCAAGCATAAGGTTAAATTAGATTATTGTAATGTAATCATTATATATATATATATATATATATATATATATGACATGTTTTGAGCTAGAAATCAGACTTAATTTTAAAAAAAGGTCTTTATTCAAGTAATTCTCGACATCATCTGACGCTAAAAAAAAAGAAAAAAAGTGAATCTATAAATCCTTCTCAAATCCACTTGAACCCACATAAAAAATATCATCCGGATCAGTCCAGCCGTTTAGGAGGAGTTCAGACATATACACACACACAAAGAAGAATTATATATATATAAAGATATATGCCGTATAGTGGTGAAATGAATAATCTTTCTGGTACTGTAATTATTTTTTGTCTGATTTTAATTGAAAAATTAGATTGCAATTTTAAAAACAGCAAAAAAATTCGACCTCTTCTTTCTTTTTTTTCTTGCTGCGCATTAGCAGAATAAACAACACACACGGGTAAAACAATTTTGCGTTTTAAGGGTTTTTAATTAATATCTTTTTAACTAATTACGATATTAGACCAAATTGTGAATCTAAATCATTCTCGAATCCACTTAAGCCCACGCAAAAATATGTCATCAAAATCGGTTCAGCCGTTTAGGAGGAGTCAGTCACATACACACGCATAAAAGAATTACATACATAAAGAATATTTGAAAAGATATTAATTAAAAACGCTAAACAACATGATTCCCTGCATTTTTGTAGCAATAAAGACCCGGTTTGGCCAGTTTGGCTGAAAATCGATTTTTGACGCTAACTGACGTTATTTTTATAACAATAACGTTGTTACAACAATGCAGGTGAATATTGAGCTGAATGTTTTTAATGCTTTTAATTAATATTTTTTTAACTAATTGCGATATCGGACCGAATTGTGAATCTAAGCCATTCTCGAATCCACTTGAATTCGCACAAAAAATTTCATCTAAATCGGTCCAGCCGTTTAGGTGGAGTTTAGTCACATACACACGCACAGAAGATTTTTTATATATAAAAATTATTGTGGGCCTATATACACTGACTGGGCCGCAAAAAACACCCACAAATCATTTCATGCGATTGAGACTCCTGCTCTATGAAATTCATCTCCAGATCCGCATGGATCCGCATCTACTATCGGAACTTTCAATGTTACTGTATAACAAGCATCTTATCGTACTAACGCAGCTTTAACAGCGCCTCATCACAATCATATCAATTCGCAACATTTTTTCTTTCAGTTTTATTAACACAGATTAGTATAACATCTAATGGAGCTCATTTCTAGTGAAAGAAACTCACCATAAAAAAAGTTAAAAAGGAAATTTTAATAACAGATACAGAGATTAATATTTGAACGAAAAATACTGTGTTTTTTTAGCTTTGAAGGGCCTACGGGGGTATCATAATGAATTATTTAAATTATGAAACTTTTTTTTTTTTTGATAAAATGTTGCTAATGTTTGTTGTATTGAAAATAATTAATATTCAACAACAGAAGAAAATTATTTTGAGACTTCTGTCACAAAAGTAGTAATAAATGAAATAATGCTAATATTTAATTTAAAATGCTTAAATGCACTTGAATATTAGCATAATAGAAAAATTTTGCGCCAATTCTCCATTTGAACTTCAACTAGAAATATAAATTTTAATACTAATAATATAAATTTGAACACTAATTTATCACCACAATTTAATTATCACGAAATAAATACCAATATATATATTTATATATATATATATTGTTATCTATCATTTTGAATGGACTATAATTCTCTGCAGTTTATAGAAAACTATTCTTATTTAAAGTGAGTTTTAAAATACACACATACAAATTATTCTTTTTAAAATAAAGTCATTCTAGTACCACATACGGTTTACTATAAGTAGATCTTACTAAATTAAAGTTCTTTTCATTTAGGATCACACACACACATAGTCTTTATATAATTTATTTGTCGAAGAATCCGAATAAGCCGAATCTTCGGAGTTTTAAAATCATGATTCTATGAAATTTAATAAAAGATCAGAATCCCCTCATATTGCTTAAAAATAAAAATGCAGAGGATATCAGTCTTATTAGTCAGTGATATTTATAGTTACTCTTTTTCTACCTCATCTTTTTAGTGTTTCATTTCGTTTTATCAAATATACCGGTGCTTCTCAAACTTTCAATATTTGTGACCCAATTTTCAATAATAATTTTCCTCCCCCCTCCCCCCATATTGAATTCAATGTTAATCCACCTTAATGCTAGAATTAAAAGGCGACTTTACTAATGAACCGTACAAACTATAAAGTATTAAATTTTATGTATAACTTTTTTGTGTATTACAAGCCCATGGGGTCACTAGTAATTATTAAATTCTTAATTTGGTATTGATGAATTAATTGTCAAATAGTTTATGCAGTACTGACATATATTTTAATTTTTATTACGTCAGAATGTATTTTAGTTTGCTTCCTTTTAGTAAATTAATAATTTTTCAACTATCTTTTTTTTCTACTTTTCGATACGTTCTGGCCCAATGGTAGGATTATAAGTCCCCTAGTGGAGAGCACCCCTCAGTTTCACAGAGAGAGACACTGAATTATACTACTTCTGTGGAATATTCTTAAGCAAGTAGGTTTTTAGCAAATAAACAAGTAACAAGATAAACAAGTAGCAAGATAAACAAATAACTTTAAGTAAACTACAGTTTTATGATGTTTTTGAAAACAGTTAAAATGTGCCCTATGGTTTGAAATATAATAATTTCTTTGAATGACAGTAATAAGATTCTCCCCACCCAGCACAACCACCGTAGCCTAGTGGTCATGGTTATGACTTCGTGGCCAGTGTGTCGCGATTTCAAGCCCTTGTCAAACTGAGGACCCATCATCTAGAGAAATTGATGCATGTTAAGTCTGCTGTGACTTAAAATCTTCTCGTTGGCATGGCGCGGTGGTTTGAAAAGGCGAGTGCCAGCGCTCTGATGTCGTAATTAGGGTTTCTTTCCCGGGAAATCATAGGAATTTTGTTCTTTTTTTATTCCCAGGATTTCCCGCGAATCTCATGGGGCTTAGAAATGTAGTAAAATTATTCAGAAAATCACTTTTCAAGAATGATATTTTACAAAAATATGTTAAAGAGAAGAGTTTGGGTGTGTAAAGAGCGTTTGTTTGGATACCAAAACACGCTAGAATAGTTTGTTGGCAATGCTTGAAAGATTTTTAGAACTAAAATCAGCAACTTTAAAGAAGATCAAATGATGACTAATGTAGAGTTTGGAACTGTGACTTCAATTGTAGCAGGCTTAAAGCCAGTGAAAATTGGCTTAGAAAAATTATGCAGTCGAAATGCAACTTTGCTAACTGCAGAAGGTGTATTTTCTTTCGTTATTGGAGAATTGAACGAACAAAATTCTCAGAATTTACAAAAATATGAAATATTCTCTAATAAAAAGAATTAACGACAGACACAAAGTTAATTTAATAGGATCAATGCGATACCTGAATTTTGGGAGAAAATACGAAGCAGCTGTAGTTACTGTCGATATTTCGTGATTGTCTAGTAAAAATTGTTTGGTTAGAGAAGCCCAAATGTTAGAGAGAGGGACAAAGCTTTTCTGCGAAAAAGAGGTATCAATATACAACTCTTCGCACTCATAAGAAAAGAGCATAGAGATTTTGAAAGAAAAACCTCTGACGTTGGACGAAAAATTAGAAAAGCAGTTTACTCTAAGACAAAAGTTTTATATTGTTCAACCAAAAAACAGTCCTAGTTTAAACGAAATCATAAAACAAGAGATACAGTTGTTCAACTCGACTGAAAATCCATCTCAAAACATTATAAAACTATGTGAGGCTTGAAAAACAATTCCCCTCCAACTTCAGTTGAAGCCGATAGAGCATTTTCTGCAGCCGGATTGTTCGTCCAAATGCTTAGAACTAGGCTGAGTGATAAAAGTATAAATTGCTTATGCTTTCTGAAATCCTATTTTAAAAATGAGTAACCAATTTTTGTATTTTTTAGCTCATTATATAAATAAATATTAATTTTGGAATTTATAAGTATTCTTATTTTTTGTAGTTGTTATTGATTTTATTTAAAAATAACTTGTTTATGAATTTTTTAAAAAAATTTCGATGCATTCCCTGGAATCTCTGAAACGACAATTACATTTCCGGAATTTCCTGGACATTCCCGGAAATGGAAAAACCCGGGAAATCAGAAACCTTAGTCGTAATCGTCACTTGACCATCGCTCAGAATTATGTGGCCCGTTTCCAATAACCCTCGTTTTGCTTTTTAGTGCAAAGTTAATAAACACCCTCTCCTGTCTTGTCCCCCAATTCTGTAGCTATTACATGGATTTAGTTTTGATTTAGATTACATATTCTATGGAATAATTTATAGATAACGAATCTGTTTTTGTGAACATGCATTACTTAATCATTTTCAGAAAAAATTGTTTAAGGTATCCGACTACGTTAAGAAACGTGATTTTAAAAAAGCTCATAAATGGATAATTTTCGTGATATTTAGTGTCACTGAGATTAGAATACATGTATAAAATTGTTTTAAAGACACATTTTGACAAAAAAATCATTTAAATACAATATTTCGGCAAAAAATTAACTTAGAGTAACCTTTTTTTCAAAATGTTCTCTTTTTATAAAAAATGCTTCTATTATAATAATATTTTGCCTGTATATAGCCCAGACCTCAGTACAGAGGCTCAACTACGAATTTTGAAAAATTCACATTATTTTTAGAGTTACAACCTATAGAAATAATTATCGGGTTTTTTTTCTTAAAATTTCTCCCCTCTGTTGTGTGTCGTAAAACATGGATAAAACCACTTCTAAGTTATATATTTCAGAAATTCTAGTTGAGCCTCTGTACAGAGGCTTGGGCTATATACAGGCAAAATATTATTAAATAGAAGCATTTTTCACAAAAGGAGAATATTTTGGAAATGGGTCATTCTATGTTCATTTTTTGTCAAGATATTGTACTTAAATCATTTTTTATTGTAATAATATTCTTAAAACAATTTTATGTAATTTTCTAATCTAAGTGCCACTAAATATCATAAATATTATCCATTGATACGCTTTTGCAAAATCATGGTTTCGAACGTAGTCAGATACCTTAAATATTCTATTTACCATGTAGAGTATTACCTTCGTTGTGGTAGTAAACCACATATTTACTCAAAAAAAGATTAGACAAACTTTAACCAGTTATCCAATCCTCGAATAATCAATATAAAAAATATGTAGAATGGTTTATTTTAAAATAATTTCATCTAATAATTTTACTATAACTACGTGCTTTGCAAACATAAAGTTCCCTTTACAGAATCCACATCAGGCAGATGCGCTCTGCATCTTTTCTGGTAAAGTTTTTTCTGAGCTCGGTATTATTTCTGTAAATTTATCTGACTCTTATTTTTCCCATTCACTATATTTTCATTTCAATAATAATGATCATTTGCATACATCGCGATTATTTCACAAGATGTCGCTCTTACATTATACGTAAAAATAAAGTAGCCCCAGAGATAGTTTAAGAGAATTGGTAGTGAGATCCCCCATTACGATCTCAAGCTGAATTATGTTGTTATTTTATCTGTCAAGTTAAGAATTATATGTTTTTCTAATTAAGGGAGTAGCTGTATTAATTCTTAGTTAGTTTTGTGTAAGTCTTGAAATTCTACACACATTCTGAAATACTACACCAGAGTACATGCGCGAAATAAAGTCTATAACTTGATATTTATTTCAAGCTACAATTATTAGCTGGCTGGGTGGCGTAGTTGGTTTGGTGCTGGCCTTGAATGCCTAAGGTTGTGGCTTCGAACCCCGCCCAAGACAGTGGATTTTCATGATGCAGAAAATCGACAGCGTCCATGTCGTATGATTATACGGCATTGTGTGTAAAGATCCCTAAGGTGCCTCTTTGGCTTAGGTGCTCTCGGAGAAATTCTATAACTGGTACTGTTTCGCATATCGTCAGAGATCAGGTTCCTCCCTCTGGGGAGGAAACTGGACAACCTTTTAACTGCCATGCCCGAGAAAATCTCGGGCACAGCACTGGTGTTCGAAAATGTCACACCCGAGTATTACTCGGGGTAATTTTTTTTAATTGCATCGTATTGTTTTACCCGAATATATATCGGGAGACGTTTATTTCAGCTTCATTTCTTTGTCAAACCCGGCTGGTTCTCGGGAAAAGGTAATGTGCGCTCAATTCAATAGATGGCAACACTTAACTGAAGTCTTTAAATGTAAAGGTTAGAAGTTCTTTGGTTCAAAAAAATTTGACAATTTGTGTACCTCAATCATCAAAATAATTTGAACAGTTAAAGGGTTAAATTTACATAATGGCAATTGGTATCCCACCTATATGGTGTTCCACTAAAAAGTGATTCCTGCTCAGTATAATGTACTAGGTATTTAATTGTAAATACCAATTCTCAGCCCCACTGGGAAAGAAAAGTTACCGGCAGAAGCTTATTTTGCATTTGCTCTTAGTTGAAACATCTGATTTCATTTAAAGCTTTTATGTATCATCACAAGAAGAATGTTCAAAATAACTATGAAAAACTAAGCATTAAGCAAATTCTTGCAATGTTGGTAACTTTAGCTAATATAAAAACTTTAAAAAAAAGTTAAAAAAGATATATTTAAAACATTACTCATATATCAATTTTGTCTACTCACGATATTTTTTTCAATTTTTTTTTTTTTCGAAATTCTTCTCAGACTGAAAGATAAAAGTTATACATTTTTAAATTGCCTAGTTTTATTTTGTTTCTTTTTTTTCACATGAACTTCACAATAGAAACTTCCACAAAAAATGCAAATGTTAATGAAAAATAAGTAATGAGTGCTGTTTCCATTTTCTCTTATCACATTATTACTCCAGTTATTGTCTATAGCAGTAAATGCATGAATAAATCTCATTATTTCCCCGTAAAAAAATATTGTCTTTTATAAAGTCTGCATTTAACAAAGGATTTTGTTCTTTGAATTTTTTCGGTAACTGTGCAGACAGAGTTTCGATTTTGGAGTTTTCTCCAGACTTGATTTTCCCCCCTCATTGAATACATACACCTTTTAATTAGTCTATTTCATTTTTGGTACATTGTTTAAAAAATGTTGGTGTTCCATTATGAAATCGCAGAGAAGTTTTTGAAATACGAAAAGAAAGTGAATACTAATGACAAGCAAAATAGTTACGGCTTTTGTTATGCAACTAAAATGCATTAGTTAGTTTTATTACAATATCTTTTTTCTTACATCTGTTAAAGCTGTCAGTATTATGTAGCATAAAATAGTATTTTTGTTTAATAATATAAATATATTAATTTTATATACGCAACCCGGCCAAAATTTTTTTAAAAAAATGTGGTGTGAAATAAAAATTCAAATACCTCTTTTGGTTTCGTAAAACAGCCTTTTGCATTTTGCCACTGATGCTAAAGCACTATACAATTCATCCTTTCCGCGTGTAATAAGCATATGTACCAGGGGCGTAGCTACTGTCGTATCAGCCGTATCAATGATACGGGACCCCCGAGCTACAGGGGTCTCAAATATGTAAGCTAAACATCGTGAAATTTTACAGGTATCAAACAAGAGGCTTTTAAGAAAGTTTTTATACAGAGCCCAGTTAGGTTTAGCTACGCCAGTGGTACAAGTAGAAAATATCTTTAATCATAAATTCTATATTTACATTTAAATTTTTCAATAATTATATTAGGATATTAATTATATTATATTACTTTGTTAATTATATTAAGATATGAGTAACTCAAGCGTGAACGAAGAAAATATTATAAATGTTTAGTTAACAAATTATAGCTGCTTAGCATTTGGTTTTTCTATCATTATTATCTAATGCAGTGTTTCTCAAACTGTGGGGCGCGCTCCCCTAGGGGGTCGTGATAACTATGAAAGGGGGCGCGATCACATTGAAAAGTCGAAAACAAAAAATTATTTAAAAAATCGTTAATTTACTGAAAGTAAATAAATAAAATACATTCTGACATAATAAAAAATAAAATACATATTTACACTGATGTAATACACTTATAAATATATCAGCACAGCCCAATGTCTTTTATAATTAATTTTATAGTAAGTTAAGGAAAATTTAAAAATTACCAGGGACCCTATGGGTTTGTCATGTATAAAATTATCCTTATACAAAATTAATAGTTGATAATCTGTGCGGTTTATAATTAATCCTTTAACTGCCGATAAAAAGGTACGCTATTCGCTCTCCTATGCAACCTTCCACGTAAATGATGTATTGTGGGGAAGTTGCAGAAAAGGAATAAAAACGAGCAAATACTCTGAAGTAATTAAATTCTTCACTAACACTGTCAAGGTCCTTTTATTTGATTCTAAAGCTTTTGGAATAATTTTATGGTAAGCAATACACAAAAAAGTTCCTACTGCGGAAAGACGTATATATACGTCCGGGGAAGTTAACGCTTTGACTGAGCAAGATGTTCATACACGCCGGTGGTAGCCTTAGCGTCAAAGTAAAGTATTATTGAATTCAAAACATTGTTATTGAATGGAGGGGGGACGCGATTGAAATTATGATTGAATATTGAGTGGTAAGTACTGAAAGTTTGAGAAACACTGATCTAATGTCCAAAAGACCATTATCTGCATATTTTCCAAATTAATGTGTGAAATTGTTCTTCTGTACCATGAGAAACAACACAATCGTCATAGATTTTACTAAAGAATGAACAAATCCTAGATCAATTTATGCAACAGGATTCTTGCAGGGAAGTGTACATTTCTTTAGGGGAGAGAAAAGTAATAGAGAAATAACTTTTCTGTCTAAGACATTGCAAGGCCTTCCAGCTATGCTAAGTATGCTCATGACTGTGGATTTAGGTTACCACTTTACGATTAATAATATATCTCTGATTGAAATTCTTTTTCAAGTTAATATTTCACATAATTGGAATTGTTGAGGGGAGAAATTCCCTCCACCCCGAAGAAAATTAAATTTTAGCTTCTTCATAAAAAAAAAAAAAAAAGTTCAGCTTCTTCATAAATAAGTTCAACTTCTTCATGAAAATGTTTAGCTTCTTCTGCTCATAAAAAAAAATCATTTATTTTTTAATAATTGTTTCAAATGGGAGAAAAATTTTGCATTATTTACTTATCAACTAGGTCACCAGAGGTCACGAAGGATTTTTACAAAGAACTAAACGAATTAAATATTTTGTACCTATACTTTTAATATAGAAGCTCAATACTCCATGCTGTGCAAAGGAAATATAAAGTTTTTAATATGAATACATGCAACGTCTACCGAACAACATAAAAAAAGAAAAGAACCACGAAAAGTCTCTGAAAAATGAAATAATACAAAATAATTGAATATTAATAATTGGACGATGTTATTAGGAAATTGAAAATCTTCTTAACTTTGTATCATGAGATACCGAAGAAAATGTTTTGTAAAGATAAATGAATATAATTTATTTAATTTGAAAGCATTTACTTTCTTTAAAAAAATTGATCAGTAAAATTAAATATTTCTACTTCGTCAAGCTGATAATTTTGAATGAATTGTTTTAGTTAAAAGAAATTTTTACAGAATACGTTTTAAGCGCTCATCCTGCATAAATGAAGTTTCTTCCTTTGTATTTCATAATTACAGAGGACAGAAAATTTAATCTAAGCATTTCGTGTTTTCAAACGAGGAACAATTCTGTTCAGCTATCATTTATTGCTTTTGAATTTCGGTCTATTCACATTTAATATTAGAATGATATTTTCATATTTATTCTAGCATAAAATAATACGAATAAATACATATTTTTTAATTCGCATCCAATTTGTTTGAAAGAAAAATGTTTACTATTTGCTACAATTGCTTTTAATTTAAACTTCTTTCTTCACAGAATGTTTTTCAATGTATGCTTCAGATCCGATTTTTCGGTTTGGGATAATAAATTGCTGCTTCTCATTTTTATCTTATTTGAAACAATTCTAATCAAATACAGTAGCATTTAATTAATGTATTTTTTTATTTTATGGTATTACAAAGTGTCATTTTAAACTGTCCCAATTGAAGAAATAATAAAATAATAAAAAAAAAATGTTTGTAATATACCATTTTTGCTTTTGAAAAATGTTTAATGTTTTTTTTTCTCTCTTTTTTTGAATTAATGCTACTTTATTATTTGAGATTTTTTTGAATATTTCTACGAAAGAGAGAGAGAGAGTGTTATTAAAAAGTTTAAAATTATCCAAAAAAAAAAATATTGATAAATATCTGAAAGGATTAAGAATTTAAGCATGTATTCAAGTAAATAAATATATTGTGCCCGAAAAAAAGTTAAGATGCAACATGTTTTTGAAGATCACCATTAAAAAATAGTTGTAAAATTCACAATTCATAAGAATATTAGTAATAAACTTTAAGAAAACTTACACGTAAGAAAACCCGTAGTCATTTAATTTATTTTTATACAAAAATATTAGAGATTCATATTATTTTCCAAATGAGAATTTGTAAAAGAATTTCAATTTAATTATTTTGTTATAATTTGCACATAATTAATTTATATATATATATTTGACAAGAAAAATGCAATGTGTAATAAATAAGATATTTATGTACGAAGAATAATAAATAAGAAGTACATAATATAAATGAAAATAAATGTTAAGCTGACATATTTCATACTACATGTTGTTAAAATTTCCTCGATTCTACATACTAGACATACAGTAGAATCCCGAAAACTCGGCTACACACTTGTAGATCGAAAAAACCCGAATGAACTCGGACTTATTGTTCCTTCGACGTCTTTGTGATGAAGCAGCAAAAAACAGAATACAACCAGTAGGGATGCAGTACGGACACACATTTACACATTACATTATACATTTCTTTAAAAAAACTAATCAAAATTTGCAAAGCTGGCTATTTAATTTTCACTACAAACGGCTGTATGTTTTCAAAAAAAAAAATTATTTTTCTGAGGTGTGTCTGATCAGATAAATTAATGTGTACCATTTATTCATTAATTTTTATTTTCGTGTATTAAATGCTCTATGCCTTCATAAAGTACGTACTTTCCCTTTGGGGGTAATTCGGGCAAATTATTTTCTGTTGTATTCTCAAGCGAATAGTATATAGAAGTATTACAAGTAAGTAAACACTTGTACTTATTCTTTTTTAATTCTGTTCTTAGTAACCCGACATTTTCACAAACTCAGCCACCCTTAGGTCCCCATTAGTTCGAGATTTCGGAACTCTAAAGTATTTTGTCAATGTTCTTCAAGAAATTATTTTTTTCACGTACAAGCAATTTTTTACAAAAGAAATTATCTCACGAATCATAACTGTACCTTTTATTTTTAAATGGTTTAGATATAAGTATATATATATGTACTTTTAACACGCATTTTTTGTAAAAGTTGCAACATAGTATAAAATTTCCAGTTTATTTAACTCTGTCTTTCCATTTGGTCAGAATTGACTACAAATGTTCGATTCATTTAAGACCAAAATACACGGACAAAACCGTTTTTCTCTCCAGAACTATAAAATAAATCATAAAAAGTTAACAATTGCCGAATTTCTATAGAAATAAAAGCAGAATGGCTGACGTAACTTTTTGTCTGGATCAAAAGCGGATGGAAAATGTCTCGTATCAATATCGTTCCGAACATCGTTACAAATAGTTTGGATTTAAAAATAATAATAATAAAAAAAAAAAAAGTGAATCCTTTTTTTTAAAGAAACGAGAAAGAAAATTGGAAGTTATTGTGTTGCTTCATTTCTTGGCATGGAACTAAATTTAATACCAGACTGTTTTGTTCTTGTGTCAGATGTAATCCTTTTTGAAGATGCCAAGAAACATTCTTCTAACAGTGGATGGTTAAGTTAAGCCTTCTAATTTTCGTTCACGTCAATTATTTCCAACCTTCTTTCTTTTTATCAAGTCTTGAAGATTAGTACTTGCTTGATTTGCCATATGTTAAAAGTATTTATTTATTTATTTTTCTGTCCTAATATAATTGAGGCGAATTAAGCTGCATTTTATAGGAAAATGTTTAAAATAGTTTGTTAATGTAGTTCTGTTACTCAATTTAAGCACAGAATATACATAGAGGAATCTTTTTATTTGTAATTAACAAACCTGTTTTTGAAATAATTGTACTGTTACTGAAATTTTTGACTATGTTTGTTCCTGTGTTTAAAGGATATTGCGACTTGAACTATCATTTGTAGGTCAAGAAAGGATAGTACTGTGTTACAATAATTGAATAGGAGTTACGTTGATGACAAATCTTGTCACTAAATTTGGCGAGAAATATATAAAATGATCTAGGTGGTTATTTGGCAAGAAAACGTTTTCAGGCTTCTATACCAGGACGATGCAAACAAGCAACACTGGAGTCAAACTTTGGACAACGACTGTGCGTTTCGCATGCTTGAGCATTAACAAAAGTTAGGTTATGTGAAAGTTAAGTAAAGTGAAATCAAGAAAAAAGCCCCTCCCTCCAAAAAAAACAAAACAATTAAAATACTATAAAATTTGGCATGTAACGTCCACTTTTAACACAGAAAATAAGATTGAAATAAACGGGTGTGCGTTATACACCGGGTACAAAAAGTGTAGCTCTAAAAATAAAGAGAAGATGGGCATAAAATAATTAATACTTGTTTACGTACCGAAATACTGTTTATTTAAAAGAAATGACATTCCGTATGAGCATAAATTCTTGTATATCTGGAAATATACTTTCTTTTCTAAAGCTTGGGATAATACTTTGAATAAATAACTGCAAAACATAAGAGCATTGCACGCGTACATTTCAGATTTCTTCGTAAAAAGGGAGTGCGCGTTATACGCGCGGCGAATATATCTAAAAATTTAAAAAATGCAGCTTAAAAGTATTGGTAAGCGTTCTATGGTATATTAATTTTTAAAGTCTACGTATATTTTAATTATAATTATTTTTTAAATATTTGTATGAGATTAAACTCCAAGTTCATAAAATATTCTTCCGCGTTACATTCATGTGATGAAAAATTTTATAAAATCTATAATGCGTATTTTCAGTAATTTTTTTTTACTTTTTTGTGAAACTTCTGCATAATTTTCTGATTATTTAAAGTCTTAAGTATTTTATGTAACTTAAAATTCAGAGAAATTGCACAAATGAATAATTCAATGTAATATAACTGCTTTAAAAATCAGATTGAATCAAAATCTTAAGAATATATTACTTACTATATTTTGAGAATTATATTGCAAAGAATAGACGAATTAAGGAGGGGGAGGGGGATTCAATACATAAACACTTAAGTAAAATATGATAATGATCACAATAAAATATAGCAAATATTTTGTTTTCAATCAATTTTTATTCGAATTAAATCTAATAATAAAAATAATTTTCTCGGATTTCTTGGAATAACAAGTTATCCTCAATCATTATCTCAATTTCAGATCAGAAAATTCTTTTAAAAATTTCTTGATAAGCATTAATTTTTTTTTTCTGAAATTTTCAGTTAAGTTTTCTTTTAAAACTAAATGTTTCAAAGCTAAGTAAAGAATTTAAAACTAATAATGTATCATTAGCGTTTTTCTTTTTTTTTTTTTTTTTTAGAAAATCCTCGAAATCTATAATCCAAAACTAATTGACTTTCAAGAAACACTTCATGAAGGAGCAATTTTTCCCCTTGGAATTGTCCAAAACCCGTGGCGTAAAAATACTGGGATTGAGTCGGATTATTTCACTGTTTTTCTTAAGCCGATTAATAGAACATCCTTAAAATTGCCAGTAGTGAGATGATTACTACTTTTACATTTGAGCTTCTTCTACACTTAGTTTCAGAGAGCACCATCTTGTTGATAATCTTTATATTCTATTAAACACTGCCAACTAAACGAGGCTTAAATCTGTATATGACTTTCCTAATTTAAAAGTTCTGAGAAATTTAAAAGAAAATAGAGCATGTGTTGATTTTGATGATAAAAAATATTTACTGACCTTTTTTGAAACATGCAAAAGGTGAAACTAAGAAATCATAGATTACACGTTATTCATTGAAATAAATTGCTTGCCATATTACCATCAATTCATGAAATCTTGTTCATTATTTTACTTAAAATAATTTTATTTTTACGTAAAAGCTAAAAATTAAACATAATTATGAAATTATGATTTAATAAGTTTAATTTCTGCATATTTTTGTTTGAGACTACATTTCTGTAAAAAGAACGCTAAATATTTGATCAATTTTATTCCAAAGATGATTTAGTGCGGTTGACAATAAAGGTAGTCTTTTTGATTCCCCAACAATTTACGTTAATTGACAAACAAGAATTTACTTCAACTTTCATTATTATTATTGTTGTAAAAATTTGGGTATTCATATGATGTGAACTCCTTAGGATAAGTAAAATGATCATTGATATATAACCTTTGTAAATTATAGGCCTTTTAAAAATAAAAATAAAAAAGATATCCATTCATTTTGGATAGGGTTTGTTTTACGTAGTATGATCCAAAAATTCGGGGACAAGGAGTAGAAAACTTAACAATGACAAGTTCTCAGGACCGAAGCAAATCTACCTTCAAAATAGACCCGTTGGGCGACGATACACTTCTGTCAGCATTCGAAAACTTCTGGAAGCCCAGCTGGAAGCCATTTTTCACAACCTCCCGTAAGGTCTCCTGCTATGTTCCTTTCACCTCATCTGATGACATAAAACAGTATCCCTGTAAATGCTTTTCATTGATGGGGACAGATAAAACTCACTCGGGGTTAATTCTGGTGAATACAGGGGATGTGGAAGCACGCGAGTTTTGGCGAGGAACTCTTTTACCAATTGGGAACGATGTGCTGGTGCTTTGTCATGCAAAAGATACTAGCCGTCACTCTTCTAGAAGCTAGACCGCTTACGACTAATAGATTCCCTCAAACAACGTCTTCGAGAAGTGTGTAGCCTCAGAAATTTGCGGAAGTGTTTGACGAAGATCTTTTCAAGCATATTCAGATACCAAAGTGACATTTTCCTCGTTCCGTGATGTCGAAGGTCGTACAACGCGTTGATTGTCTTTGATGGATTTTCAGCCTGTTTTAAAACACCGATGCCATTCGTAAATATAGGATCTCTTAATGGCAGATTCACCACACACCTTACTTAGCATTTCCGAAGTCCCCATTGGTTTTTACCTAAGCGTGCTAAGCGAATTTAATGTTCAATGCTCTTCAGGAAAAGCCCTCTTTCTTACATCGTGGAACAAAGCTAACTGATTTCGGAAGATAACAGTTGTGGTCACAGCCATGCGGTTTGGTCACATGACAGGGACTAAACCAACTTGGCAAGGTAAGGGAGGGTTTGGAGAATCCACTTTAATTTATTTAACTTTAGGTACTTGCTTTCGTTGTCAGCAATGGCAGAAGTACCCAGATTTTTGGATCGTACTACGAAGTTCTCATTTCAAACTACCCCAAAGAGTACCTCCAAAGTCGTTATTACACAACATGCAAAGTGACTGCATTCAACCGGCTGATAAGTACTGAAGCTTTTAAATAGAAATGCGTGCTAAAATTGAAATATAAATGACTGCAAAAAATTATTTGAATTTTTTTTTGTGTGTGATCACTTTTGCAATCAACGAATCTCGCATTTACAAGATAAATCTTTTTAAGAGGACTTGATACCCTTTAAACTACTTTCTTTCTTTATACATTTAAAAAGTTATAGTTTAGCATTATATATAATGCTTCTATTCAAGAAAATGATACGAGATGAAATTTTTCATATATTATTCACACAATTTTAAAAATTTAAATTTTTTGAAGAAAATTCGGAAAATTTTAAAATCTTACTCCTTCTGTAATTATTAGTTTTTTGACCTGAAATTTTTTGTAATATTCTTATGAATGTTATAAACAACTTTAGGGATTGATTTTACAATAACTTATTTCTTTTTTGAGAAAAAAGATAAAATGTTGATATGCATGCTAAAGATCAACGCACAAGCCAATATCTCCTACATTTTAATTTTTTGTTTGCCTAGTTTTTGTTTCAACTTCAATGTCAAGAACTATATTACGGGATGAAAATGAAACATAAAGAAACCCAAATTTTAACCATGTTATTATCTAGTGATATAAATGTTTTACATAATATAAACTTGTATAAATTATTACGCTTAAAATATAACAATAAAAGCTAAGATAAATACTTATTTGCAAGCAAATGTTGAGTTAATTGAAATTTATTTTGAAACATTTTTAACTATGAATATAATAACTCTTTTATGGTTTGGATCAATTAGAATTCAGACTTTTCGACTAATACAAAAATCGACAAAAATGGGTTAAATTCAGGTGACGCTATAGTCATATGATAATTACAATATCTTGTTTCCAATCAATCAGTTCATCAATTCATGTGACGTTCAAGGAACATGATGAAAGGACTATTACGTGTTTTCAGCCAATCGTTTAACGGACTTCAGTGTTACCAACTTTTGATATTAACTATAAAAATTAGATACTTGTAAAGTAATTTTTAAAAGTACACGCACACACACACACTACTTTGGATGATAAGGTGTTTGATTAATAGTCGTTTTGCTACGAAATTCTACTTTAAAATACGTTTCATGTATACTTATTTTTTGTAACAGTTTTTTGTAATTACCTGAGGATAAAATATTAAGTCTCATAATCTTCTTTTTTGGTGCATTCAATGAAATTTAGTATTAAAGTTAAAAAAAAAATGCGTCATCGTTTTCAAATATTAAGGGGACACAGTACGATTCAATTGACCAAAATCGGTCAAAAAATCAAATTTAATTTTTTTAGCCTAAATCTTTCTTTATATACTTTTCTATAATCTCACAAAATTTGAAAGCTCTAAATTTAAAAAACGTAGAATTATGATAGCTTTTACGTTCGTTTTTTTTCACATCCCTACGGCAAATAAAAACTTTAAACTGCCGTATCACAGAAAGATAAAATAACTATTTTGTCTTCATTTAAAATGCTAAGGCTTTTTTTCTATTGCGCCTAATGCTTTGAAATTTTTTTTACCTATTTCCAATAGTACATGTAACCAAAGTTGGTATGCATTTTTGAATCAAAGCAATATTTATTTTTTTAAAAATAATTAAACTCAAAATTTATACATTTTTTAAGGAATTTTCAATAAACATTCATAAAAAGATGCATTGTAAGAATACCAATCACGTTAACGCAAAACCCAAACCAACTTTTATTATACATAGTTTGACGTACTTGTGTAAATCAAATTTCATGCGTGTATGTAAATTTTTGTAGGAGGAGTAGTTTCTTAAGGTATCCGACTACGTTCGGAACCGTAATTTTGCAAAAGCGTATAAATGGATAATATTTATGATATTTAGTGTCACTTAGATTAGAAAATGTGTATAAAACTGTTTTAAGAATAGTATTACAATAAAAAATTATTTAAGTACAATATTTTGACAAAAAATGAACCTAGAATGACCCATTTTCAAAATATTTTCCTTTTGTGAAAAATTCTTCTATTATAATAATATTTTGCCTGTCTATAGCTCAGATCTCTGTACAGAGGCTCAACTAGAACTTTTGAAATATATAACTTGGAAGTGGGTTTATCCATGTTTTACGACAACAGAGGAGAGAAATTTTAAGAAAAAAACGCCGATAATTATTTCAATGAGTTTTAACTCAAAAATAACTTGAATTTTTCAAAAATCATAGTTGAGCCTCTGTAAAGACGTCTGAGCTATATACAGGCAAAATATTATTATAATAGAAGCATTTTTCCCTAAAGGAGAACATTTTGAACAAAGGATATTCTAAGTTGACTTTTGGCCGAAATATCGTATTTATATAACTTTTTTTGTCAAAATATTCTTAAAACAATTTTATACATGTATTCTAATCGAAAAGTGATACTAAATATTATAAAAATTATCCATTTATGCGCTTTTTTAAAATCACGGTTCCGAACATAGTCGGATACCTTAACAACTTGGGAATTAATGTGTTTTTTCTTGTAAGCCCAAGAAAACCGTGTAAGTTACGATTGCGAATAACACAGCCATATTCAATAACAAAGGTAAAACTTTCGAGATATACCGAGAGAGTGTGTTGGAACCACTCCTCTTGGTTCCAACACACTCTCACATGAGGGTCATTGATACCATAACAAAGCGGCATACATCACTAAACGCCGCAAGTTGCCAATATATGGCCTCCTACATCTCTAACTTCATAGCCTAATTCGATTCTGTTGACTTTTCAGTGTTAGAAGCAGTTCAAGAAAAAACTTTGAGATAAAATATTCGCTTTCATGAGGGGTTTAGTAATGGTTTATGGGCAAACTGCAGTTTATGCAACGTTGCTTGTTAAGTGGAATGGGCCACGATGAATCCATGAGCTATTTGAAGAATCTTTCAATCATCATTGCTCAAGTGCTATGCGTGGTTACCATCCACTATTCTTTTTTTTCTTCTAACACAAGCTGATCGCCTTAGCGAGGAACATGGTACATCTTGCGATCTTCAGGACAAAAAAATTTCCCTCTCAAATTCAATTAATCGCGAGAATTTTCTTCTTATACATCTACCTGACATTTGTATTCAATTACTTCTCTAGTGTTGAAATGTGATTTCCCTCTCTCTCTCTATCTCTCTCTAATTATAGATATTACCTAATATTAACTGCGCTTTTGGATTTTTGCGTCACTGCTACGTTTGTACCAATTTTGGATTATTTGAATAATATTTTTTTTTTGCACTTATTTTCATCGTCCCGCATTTGTAGCTTGTTTGTGCGCTGCATATATTTCTTGTAACCAGCCTTTAACTAAAACTGCATTGAATAATAATTGCATCTCTCACGTTTTAGACTTCGATACATCTATTGATACATCACAAATCTTAAAATATCCAAAAAAGTTATTAGTTATAATTCTGCACACAACACGAATTTTAATAAAAGATAATCTAAACTCGTTTGTTTCTTAGTGATTATTCATATCATTAAGACGAGAAAGAGAAATACAGTTTTAAATATTTCCAACTGGAAATGTTAATTTTTGTAGAGCAGAAACATATTCATTTCAGTTGATAAAGTAAGCTCAAAAATGTTTCACCGAGATTTAAAGTAACATTCGTGGACATGTAAGATAGCTGAAGATCACAAATTAATTTCCTGGATCGTTTTCTTGAAAGAAAAAAAATCATTCTCATTAATTTGAGGCAAATCAGATATTAACTGAAGATTTTATCTGGAATCACCATTTTCAAACAGTAATTTGCGAACCAATTGAAACGTCTCTTTGTCAGGAAAAAAGTTCTAAACATTTTTTTTTCTAGATTTCTTTCGTTAATCGCTACTAAAATCTCCAAGATAAAGAGGAACAATGGCAGAAAAAAAATAGAATGTATCGATTACTGAAGCTGACTCATAAAATAGTGAAAAAATGAAGATGACTTGACAAATATTTTAATTAAATTCTTACGCAAAAGAAGTGAAGTGAAGACAGAAGTTAAGAAAACTTGGTGAAAAAATTGGACGAAAGGTGGGGAAAAGGGAAAAGACATTAATTAAAATCTGCAAAAGCATAATTTGAGTAAGGGTTCTGCGAAATAATTTCTGCATTATGATGACGAAAATTGGGAGTGTGAAGAATAATTAATGTATTTTAAATGTTTATTTTTTTGAATCTTCTTTGTATATGGGATATGTTTTTTCTTTAGTTAAAATGTTGCTTCTATTCATTCAAACACTTCTTCGAAAAAATCTTTTTAGTCTAGTTTTTTCAATGACATTGTGAATTAGTTGGATGGAAAAAAAGATTTTATACTTTTTTATGCTTCAACAGCTTTTTATGCGTAATTATTTGTCACAAAAGATTTTCAGTACATTGAATACATATTATAAAATCAACGACTTAAAATGTATTTCATTTTAAATTTCAAATGATAAACATTATTTACATGATTTTAAATAATTAATTAAAATATATTGTATGGTATTATAGAAATATTTTTGCAGAAAAATTAGTAATAAAATAAAGAATTTAGTCAGACAGTTTTTAAATAATGTCAATGTACACTACAGAATGACATCGCTTATAGCCCTGGATTTATCTGGGTCTTGAACAACACGAAAGCTGTTGGTAATGGATCTCGCAAACCTGGACTATAATCAAGTAATAGTTGGGCCATGGATAGACTAGTGGTTAGAGCATCGGCCCCCAGACTGGAAGGCCTGGGTTCGATTCCAGATGCCTCCAAGTACACACGGAGTACGTGCTCGTTAAATCAGTGGGTCCAAAGTCTTGTGGGCTGAATCATGAGTACAGGGAACTGGAGAATATCTCCCTTCCCTTCAGTTCCATGCCTAAATTGTGGAGGTGGAGATAGGTGGTGTCGCCATCTATCGTCCCTTCGGGAAATTTCACCGAGTTAATTCGTACTGTCACCTGTATGGTGCTCAAGGCTAAGACCAACGTCAGGCGTACTTCTAGCCCCTTGCCACGATGGATTTTGAGGGCCTCGATCTGACTACGTCAGACAGGTGGCATTAGAAAAAACAAAAACAGCATCAAATAATAGTCATACCGCATTTAAATTGAATCTATATTTTATTAACTTGCATACTATGAAAGGAATTATAGACACCAATCGAATTCCGTATACATGAAAATCCAATATTCATCTTATTAGTCATTGGGTTTACACTTTTATTACAAGCTTTTATTTAACTTGCAATGTAAATTGTTCAGGTGAAATCTTGCAACTCAATTTTGAAGCTGATATCTTCAACCGATTGAGCTGAAACTTGGTATATTCGTTTAGTTTGGATGACAATGCATGTTTTGATCATTTATATTCCGGTATCGCAATTAGTTAAGAAGATATTCATTAAAGTAATTTGTTCGAGTGGAATCTTACAACTCTTTGACGCTGATATCTTCAACCGATTGAGATGAAATTTTGTATACTCGTTTAGTTTGGATGACAATGCATGTTTTGAACATTATTATTCCGATATCTCAATTAGTTAAGAAGATATTAATTAAAAACCTCTTACCCCTGATAGCTTTTTATTCTGCCGATCAGCTTATAGGATTTAATTTGTAAAAAGTTCCGATTTTTCGACCTTTTTAAAAAAACATCTTATTCTTTCTATCAAACTGAGACAAAAAATAATTACATAAAAATTATTTATATCGCCACGATACGGGGTATAATTCTTTTTTAAAAAAATAATGATATGTTTTAATTTTTACAATTTTTTCTAAAATGAGTCAAAATCGATGCATTTTCATGAAAATGATTTCTAAATTGTTTCGTATGATTTTTTTCCTGTTAATGAATCGATATTCTGCACTAAGAAAGTTCAGGCTTTTCTCTTTTAGAATCGGACATTAAAAAAAAGCCGATTTTTCAGAAAATACTCAAATTTTTAATAAAACATTTAAAAACTTCGTCATTTTTAAAGATAATCTCACGAAACTTTTTTTTTCGCTTGTAGAATAGTACTATCCAAATTCTCCACAAAAATTGAAAAAATTGGTTTTAATTTACGGATTTAAAAAATCTTTTTTTTGTGTTTTTAGTTTTTAAAATAGTATTATAGTAAAAGCAAAGAAAAAAAAGAATTTTAATATTTTGATTAATTCTGATTTGTCCAATGTTGTTTTGATCTTACAGTGTTCCCCCCCCCTTTATCCTTTTGTTGAGGCTCGAGTGAAATATCTATCACATGTACGTGGCCTGGCGGAAAAAAATTGAGTACCCCTGAGCTAGCCTGTTCAAAATTAATCAGCAAACGACCTTGCAGCAATGATGCGTTGAATGAGATGAACAGACTGAGAAACCTGTCCAGCGCTAACTAAAAAGTAAAAAATAAATGAAAAGAGTAAAAAAAACAACTTTTTTTAAAAACAAGCTTTTATTTAAATGTTCTGAAAATAATAAAATAAACTTTTCTTTTAAAACTTTTTTTACTTTTAACTTATAAACGTCATTACATAATTTGTGATATAAAAGCTTGTCACACACGAGATTTATTTGTGTAGATAAATAAGCAAATTAAATAATTTGATCTGATTGATTTTAATTTTTAAAATTTTCAAACTAAGTAAATACGAGTACTTAAACCTCGCGACAAGAGGTGCATGAGTGAGTGAGAGAATATTAATGTCGCACTGTTCAGCTACACGAGGGCTTTTGGCAACAGACCTCGGCATTTTGAACCTTGGCTAAGTGATGACGACGACACCTGAGCTGGTACCCCCTTTGCTAACTACCACACCAACGGGAGGACGTTTGAGCTCTCGACAGATTTAACGTGCATCTGAGCACGAACATTAAGGTGCATGATATCTCAAAAGTTATGAAATAACAAACTTCTAAGCCTAAAAATTGCGTATATGTATTTTATTTTAAATTTTCTATCTCAAAGCTACACTCATTAACTTTAAGTGTACTGTTGTTTTATTTGGGCAAAGTTTGTTTTTGATGGATTTAGTATTTTCTTAATAAATTGCTCCTACGCTAATTAAAGTCCTTGATCTAAAGTTGCGTTTAATTTATTGTAGCCATTTATTACTTGGTGAAATCGGATTGTTATTGACTTCGGACTTATCCAGGGATATTTCAAAGCACGGCCCAACTGGGCCCGGAGCTAGAGCCTCAGCTTTGAAGAGGGGCTTGCTTCGTTCTTGATATGGCCTCAATAAAATTATGACGCAAATAATTTTAATCGTCAAATGTTATTCCTATGCAGATTCTACGAAACACTGGGAATCTCGAACTCTATGCTAATTTTGAACCGTATGTGGAATTTTATGCCATGCAAGAGTCTGTGTCTAAGCCAGCGTTTCTCAAACTGTGGGGTGTGCACTTCTTGAGAGGCGTGAAAACTCTACAAGGGGGGCGTGAGCATAATGAAGAGTTGAAAACTAAAGATTATTCAAAACATTATTAATTTACAGAAAGTAAGCAAACAAAATTCTTTCTGGCATTATAAAATATAAAATGCATATTTACACTGATTTAATACATTTATAAAAGTATCTGTACTGTACAATGTATTTTATTATTAATTTAACAATACTAAGTTAAGAACAAATTTGATAATTACCAGTGACCCCATGGGCTTGTATTAACACTTATCTTGATGATTTGTACGGTTTATTATTAATTCCTTAACTGCTAATTAAAAGTTATGTGGTTTGGTCCTCAATGCCATGGTTTTCCACTTAGACGCGCGTGTTTTGATGTATTTTTGGGGGGTGGGGAGAAAAGGAATAAATAAGCAAAATACTCTGAAATAAGTAAACCCTTTGCAAAGACTGTCAAGGTCCTTTTATTGTGTTCCAAAGCTTTAGGAATGATTTTATGGATAGCAGTGCACAGAAAACATCGTACTTCGAAAGACGTATATATACGTCCAGAAGATTAATGCTTTGGCTGAGTGAGACGATTATGTACGTCGGTGGCACATAAGAGATTAAAGTTGTACTGTAGCTTTAGTGAAAAAGTATAGTATTATTGAATTCAATATAATGTTATTGTATGGAGGGGGGCGCAGTGAAAATGATGATTGAATATTGGGTCGCGAGTACTGAAAGTTTGAGAAGCACAGGTATAGGCTTATCACCATACGTCATCGTTACTAATTTAGTCGAAAAGTGACAGTCAGTTGAGTCGGTTTGCATCTACATCTGTGAGATTGCAAGTCATGCATATTTATTTGTTACGATTTGCCATTTGAAAGAATGTTTGACAAAATATGTTCTCCATTGCTAACTCAACAGGGTCGCAGAGAGGGAGGGATGCTTTTGTATAGGCGCCATTGATCACAGCATATCAAATCAAAGCAAGTTTACTTTCAAGTTTTTATTTTCTGATTCAAAATACGTAAACATTATCCGCATTTTAACACGCTTTTGTAAGTTTCACTTGTTTGGAACGTAATTTTTGAACTCTATTTTTACCTACTTTAAAGGGTCAGATTAATTCGAAATTTTGCACACTTGTCAAGGACTGATGATAATACAATAATTTCATAATTTTGTTCCTTTGTTCTGAAAAGGATAACGAGGAGACAGGACAATCCAGATTTGGCGACTATTTCATTACACCATTTCCAGATTTGACGACTAATTCCTTGTACCATTGCCAGATTTGGCGACTAAGTCCACATATCATTTCCAGATTTGGCGATTAATTCCAGATTCCTTTTCCAGATTTGGCGACTAAAAGATTAAGAGTAACCCTAAAAGCAAAAATGATTTTCTTTTGTGTTATCAAATTCTTATCATAGTATAAGCAATTGTCCAGTCTTTCTGAAAATGGAAATGGCCGCGGTAGCCGAGTGGTATAGGTGATATAGATCGTGGCTTGCTTTGTCACGAGTTCGATTCCAGTACCACTAAAGACCCGCCGTGTAGGGCAGCGATGCATGTTAAATCTGTCGAGAGCTGAAACGTCCTTCCGTTGGTGTGGGGTGGTAGTTAGGAGAGGGGGGTGCCAGCTCAGGTGTCGTCCACGTCACTTGACCATGGTTCAAAATTACGTGGTCCGTCGCCAAAAGCCCTCGTGTAGCTGAACAGTGGATGAGCAAACGTTTTCGGTCGCGGGCCAAAAATTAAAAAATAATGTGTATAAATAAATGATAGTTTAAAAAACTAAAAATACATGCTTTTATTGTAGATGGAACTAAAAAATGAAAAATAAATTATAGTTTTAAAAAGTAAAAAATACACTTTTATGGTTAATCAAACTAAAAAGTAAAAAAATAATTCTTAATATAAGACTAAAAATATTTACGAGAAAATTAATGCCATCGTGGTAAAAGCATGGGTTGTGCTTTGTACTAATTGTTTACACTAACTCAGCATTAACTAGTTAGAAATTATAACAGTTAATATAGATCACCCCATACTTTCCCCCTAATGACATTAATTTTCTTGTAAATCATTTTATTCTTATGTTAAGAATTACTTTTTTAGTTTTTAGTTCGATTAACCATTAAAGCATGTTTTATTAGTTTTTTAAAACTATAACTTATTCCATGATCCATTGCATCAGCATAAGCAATTATGTGGCACCCAATACAAAATTCGACAAATAAGTCTCTACCTGGTGAGAAAAAGTCAAAACATTACAGAAGCGTAGACTTCTCGTATAAAAAGTAGAGTGGAGAGATGAAATGTGTTCTTTGTAGTGCAGTGTTTCTCAAACTGTGGGGCGCGCCCCCTTAAGGGGTAGTGATAACTCTGGAAAGGGGGTGCGAGCATATTGAAGAATCGAAAATAAAAGATTATTTTAAAATATTATTAATTTTCCGAAAGTAAAACATAATACATTCTGACATAATAAAAAATAAAATTAACATTTGCACTGATATAATACACTTATAAATGTATCAGTACTGTTCAATGTATTTTATAATTAATTTAACAATACTAAATTAAGAACAAGTTTAATAATTATCTGTGAACCCCTCCGTCAATCCCTCCTCTTGTCAAAAATAAAATTATATACAAAAATTAACACTTATTTTGATAATGTGTGTACGGTTAATAATTAATCCCTTAACTCCCGATTAAAAGTTACGCAATTCTCTCCCCAATGCCACCGTTTTCCACGTAGGTGAAAGTATGTGATGTATTGATGGTGAAGGAAAAAATTAATAAATCCTCTGAGAAATAAGTAAATCCTTCGTAATCAATGTCAAAATCCATTTTTTGCATTCCTTCGGAATAATTGTATGGACTGCAGTGCCCAGAAAAGGTCATATTTCGGAAAGACGTATATACACGTCCATGGCAGCTAACACTTTGGATGAGCGAGGCGTTTATATACGTCGGTGGCACTTAAGAAAGTGGCATTGTGGCTTTAGTGTTAAGGTATAGCATTATTGAATTAAATACATTGTTATTTGTATGGGGGGCGATGAAAATTATGGTTAAATATTGGGTCGCAAGCATTGAACGTTTGAGAAGCACTGTTGTAGTGATACTGTGATAAAAAAATAAGAAATTCTTAAATTAAAAACATTTAGAGATATATAAGTTTTATAAGCAACTTTCATATACTTGTATTTCTAAAAATGATACCATTACTTTTTTATGATTATGTACCTCAAAACTAAATTAAGAGAAAAATTGTTCAATATTAACACATAAATTAGTTTCAATGAATTGTTATTGAATAATAAATATTACAAAGACTATTTAACGTTGAAAATAAATAGCAGAAATGTATAAAAAATGTTGAATTTTATTATTGTTTACGAATCTCTTTAAAGATTCAAATTGAATACTTTCGCCGAATAAGTTTTTTTCTCCTGTTCTTCTTTCCCTAACTGGTAAAAATCGAGGTTATATCGAATTATATTTCAAATATTTGTTCCGAGAATTTGAAAAACTCCCAGAAGAGAGCCAATTGACTAGAAAGTATAGAATATAAAGGCAGGAGAATTCTAGATTTTTTCTTCCAAAATTTTGTTTTACATTTCTTTTTTGTGTAAGGGTTGGGATCTATAGCGTCGTATCGCAAAGATAAAAGAAACCTTTCCAAACCTATATTTTTGTTCAAATGTTCTAAAATTATGCTATTTGAATATTGTAGTAATCTAAAGAAAGTTTTTTTTATGGGATCAAGTAAGAAATTCCATCTGAAATAAGAGTAATAAAGAATCCAAAATCGATAAAATATTGTTCAATTGCTTAGCAGAATGCATTGCGAATTTAAAAAAAGTATTAAATATAAACATTAGTGTAGCTTTTGAAATGGTGTAGTTATTCCACAAATCTTGTAAGATTTACTGGAAAGAATTGCAGGATTTTAAATCAAAATAATATAGCAGACGTTTTTCGAAAATTACTTTTTATTAAAAAAAAGAATAATAATGTCATTTATACAATAAAAAAATATATATTTGTGAATTTTCTTTATTTAAAAAGATTTTTATATTTAAAAAGATCTACAATTTTTTTTATAAAAATATTTTTGAAATTTGTGAAAAATTTATCAAATTAGCTGTTAAAATTGAAAGAACAGTTTACAAATTTTTTCTAGCTTACTACAAAAACTTCGGCTGCTGTAATCGAGTCATCACTGTAGCGAACTCATCCCCGGAAATGCTTCGAGGCCGCGGTAGGCTAGTGGTCAAGGTAACGGACTGGTGGCCAGCGTGTCTAAAGTTTGCGCCAAGTATAGCTGAAGAGCCGTTGTACAGAGGGCTAAATATGTCGAGGCTCAAATGTCATGTTTGTTGGTGTGGACGTTAGGAGAAAGGGGGTGCCAGCTCAGGTGTCGCGTCCTCGTCACTTGACCATGGTTCAAAATTATGAGGTATGTCGCCAAAAGCACTCGAGTAGCTGAGCTGTGCAACGTTAATATTCACTGACTCACGTTGGAGTTGTTTCTGTGTTGTAACTTACGATCCTGGTTCTAATGAAGACTGCCGTGCTGAAAGGTTGTTTAGTCTTAAATATACCGAGGTCTTAAGTTTCACTTTAGAGTGATGTAGAAATTTGCTGAGTGGGATGCCAAATCAGCTGTCGTTCTGGTATCTTATTTGTTGCTTAAAATCATGAAATGCGTTGCTAAAAACCTTCGCGTAGCTTCAAAATGATTATTTGGCTTAAAAAACCGCATTCATAGTGAATGAGTTTGAACTGATTGTAATTACAGTGTGCAACCACTATTCGTTTTAAAAGAAAGCAATAATTGAAATCTTTCGATGAAATGTCTTGTTATATACGGCTTAAGTTGCTTTTTTAAGATACGCTTGATAATCATTGAATCAAGATGATTTGTTTTTCATTCTAATTATTTCTGGTTAAAAACCAGCATTCATGTTTGTTTTAACAACAACAAATATGGTGTTAAATATCTATGAATCTATTTAACTATTAAGCTTCCTCCTAGTGGATGATTACAAAAGAGCTTTTCTATACAGAGTAAAGTTGTATCAGTCAATACAGTACCTTTGTTTCAAACGATTATATGAAAAGAGCCAAAAACTTCTCTTTCAGTATTATTTCAGTATGAAAACGTTTTGTTGCTCAGAACATGTTTAATATTTTATGCTGGAATGGTCTCAAAATAATGGAGTAATTCGACAATTTCCAATGAATTGTAAAAACCGTATTTTATCGATATATATATATATTTGTATATAAGTATATCTATCAATATATATCAATTGTATTTTGGATGTATGAGTTTGATAAGATAACTAATCATATTAGATCAAAATAATAAATCTGAATCAAGTAAGCAGTATTTCCTTATAAAAACATATTTTGTTTGTATTGATACTTAAATGTATTTAAGGTTTTGAAAATTGAAATTGTATTTGAAACGAGTAAGACAAATAAAATAAAAATTTTTTTTATCTGATATAATATATATGCCCTTATATTACCGTTTTAGCCGGTAGGATTACCCAAATTGACTTGGAACTGGCCTTGTACACCAAAGTTTGCGGGTTCGATCACGGCCCATGTCAGTGGATTTTCATGATGTAGAAAATCATCAGCGTCCATGTTGTATGATTATACGGCATGTTAAAGATCCTTATAGTGTTTGAGAGTTCTCTGTAAAATTAAATTTCTAGAACAAATTCTCTCGCATATTGACAGAGCTCAGGGGCCTCTTTATGGGGAAGAAACTGGGTGTCAAAATTACATAGTGGCAATGATATCCATCTACATGGAACCACACTAAAAAGTGATACCAGCTTCCGGGGAATATATTAGGTATGTAATGGTAGTTACCAATCCAAACCCCATCAGAAAGAAAAAGAAAATGTTATCATTTTATTTTTTTTAGTACTTATTTTTAGTAACATTGTCCAAGTTTGTCAAACCAAAAGTTTCACTAAATACGGTGATATAAGCCAATAGTGGAAAGCGTTCGAACACCCTAATAATAACGAAAACAGTACTTTTTAACATATTTTTGAATTAACGAGATTGGTCGACGGTATTATATGTATGTACCATTTTCTTACATAATGCATTTCTTAATATTAATAACAAATATTTGAAGTTAATTGTACTTTTTCTATCAGTTTTCCATGTTTACTTTTGTATTTAATGCAAGGTCAAAACGATAAGACTTCTTGATTGTTGATAATTATACCTTATGTGGATATTATACAATGTTTAGCCACGTACAGTAATAATATGCAACTTGTAAGCGTTTACTATTACAGAGATGATGTTTAAGATTATCTTGAACTCATTTTCATGTTTGTTAACACAAATATTTTTGAAAAGATTACCTTTATCTTCAAACTATGTAAAAGTTTCTGTATGAGTACTTAAGTCTGTGAAGTTGTGTGTGGGCAACGTTACTCCTGTCAATTCGTTAGCTGATGTCATGGCCTTTGTTAATATACACTGTGTGAAGTGTTAATTCAGGTTAGATTAATAGAAGTTGAAATGTCCAACGTTGGCATGGTGTGAAAGTTTGGGGAATGAGGTGTAAAATGCAGGTGTCATTCTCGTTTCTCGACGGGGTTCATCTGCAGCTTCAATGTGCGACTTCAATAAAGTATCAGTTTATCAATTGATATTTGGTTATTAGTAGGAATGCTGATCAATAATTAAAAAAAAATTCCAGGATTATTATTTTTATTTTTAATGAGCTGCGGATTGGAGTTTTCCATTGAAGAGCTAGTACATTCCCTGAGAGCTGGTATTTTGTTTCAATGCAGCACCATATAGGCGGATACCAATCACTGCAGGTAATTTTGACGCCCAATTTCCAACCTAGAAGGAGGCACCTGAGATCTGACGATACGAACCTGTACTAGGATTTAAATTTGCCAAAAGCACACAAGTCAAACAGACACTCTAGGGATCTTTTACATGCTGTATAATTATACGACATGACCACTGTCGATTTTTTGCATGATGAAAATCTACCGACTTGGTCCGGGGTGGAACTCGCAACCTTGGGTGCAGAAGGGCAGCGACAAGCCAACCACGCCACCTAACCGGCATTCCAGGATCATTCTTTTGTATAAAACCATTCATATTAATTTGAGGCAAATAAGATGTTGATTGTGTCAGTTTTCTATCTGGAATCACTTTTTTGAAACTTCAATTTACAAAAGAATTGAAACTTCTTTTTGACTCAGAAAAAAGTTTCAAAATATTTTCATTAGATTTTTTTTTGTTAATCGGTGCCGTAGAAAGTGACGACGACCAGATTAAGTTA
>BMAV01025669.1:48515-61551 GCA_019973955.1 Trichonephila inaurata madagascariensis | reverse complement strand
AATTTAATAAAGAGTAATGAAGCCATCGTCAAAAATAACTCGTTATGTTTCACGAGACGTTTATGTCGTCCCTACCGTAACGTCGTACTTTCATACGAAAAAGACATAAAAAAGATAATGGTTAATTATCGTCGTATCCTCACTGTTTACGTGCCTTGTAGCAGTCTTCACAAATCACCTTACAATGTTCAAGGGGCAAGCATTTTTCGTATAATACATTACAAAATTTTAATAACCTTTTCTTGATGTCCTGACAAGAAGAAACAGTACCTTCTGTTCCAAGTTCTTGTTGATGTTTCTCTTGGTTTTTCGTCTTGTATGGGGCGTTGTTTATCATATACTTCCTCAATCCTGCGCCAAAATGAACGAGGCAAGTGAATAGTACACTCATACTGTTTTCACTGGTGCTCTTTCAAAAGTTCATGGCCTAGTTTTTCTAGATATGTGCGCGAGGAGTGATTTTGATTCCCATGTAGATATTTCGGGAGTTTATTCCCGCTACATTGAGAATTCAATAAAATACCATCACTGTGGCTGGCACACGGCATCCCTCAGATGAATCTGAACTCTAGAAAATAAATAAATAAATAAAAAAATAAAACATAAGTTACAAATTACCTGTATCGAATGATTTTCGTATAAAACTGAATACTTTAGACTGTTTGACAAGAACAAAATAATAAAAGTTAACGAAATAGTACAAAGTCATAAAAACTGACATTATTGGGCGCACCGCATCTATCAGATTGAATGTTCCCTATGAGCTGAATTCATGTGACGTCATAGTCACATCAAAGTGAAAGTCACGTGATTCTAGCCAATCAATTTAAAAACTCATGCGACGTCATAGTCACACGATAAAAACTATCTAGTGTTTCCAGCTAATCAGTTCACGCGCTCCGGTGTTGCCAAGGTTTGCTCTTTGCAGAAACCTTCCCTTAAAAAGTACATTGTATACAAAATGCATTTCATTTAAAAGTATAAACATAAAATATGAATGTTTTTTTTTTAATTTAAAAAGATCTTTTTGAAGAAATCTTTTTTCTCATAACATTTAAACATCTTTACACAAATATGAAATTTGAAATTTTACCTGAGTTTTACAAATAGAACAACAAGTACAATTAGTTTAATGTTTGTTTTGAATTCAATGGAAAACACATGTTTGTTTTTATCACGTGACTTCATGAATTGAACCCATTGCCCGAAATTTTTAGAAATCACCCTCATCCTTGACACTGAATCCTAGGGCGAGTGACGAAAAGCAGATAGAAAAAGGTGTTTCAGCCCACCGTGTGGACGCAGCACCGAAACTATTTTTACTATGCATCTGAGAGTTCCGTGCGCCTAGTGGAGAGTTAAAGGAAAATATTAAGAGAGGGTTGCTGGTTCAGGTGTTGTTTAGATTACTTGACAGAGGTTTAAAATTACGAGATCCACTGCCAATAGTTTTCGTGTATCGCCAAAGAGCAAAGTTACTAAGCAATCAATCAAATCAAAGCGAAATATTTAAAAAGGTTTTTCAGCTCAAAGAGGCTTTTAAAGTAAAAAAAGGTTAATTGTTTTCATACTCGAGATATATATGTTTAAGTATTCCTAAATATAATTAGAAGAAATACATTGATAAAATTTTAAAACTGAAAACAATGTCAACTATTTTAGTGGGAGACTTTATGCTTTTTTCGATTTTATGGAAATATATTAATTTTGATAACGTCTCAAAGACATATCTCATATTCTGTAATGGAAATTCAAGATTCCGCTTAAGAATTTATGACGATATAAATTGTCGAGAGAAGGTAATAAAATGTTTAATTACTCAAAAATATTTTGAAAGAAAAAATGCAGGAATAGTTGCTTCTAGTAAAGTTTCTTGCTCTTTTTATTGCTCATAAATGTTAGGCATAGCTATCTGCATTTATGTTCAAATAATTAGTTTCGAATAGTAGCTCCAGAATACGCAGATTTATAAACAAAATTTGATTTTGATTTCAAATTCATAAATTCAAAGTAATAACTTTGAATAGAGAGTATATATTAAAAATTACTGAAACTAATTTAAAATAAGAATATATTATTTAGTTAGTAATGTTTAAATAATATTTAACAAATATCAATTGATAAGCAAAAATGGCAACTATTATAAAAGTTTGCTAATCTCTAAAACAATTATAACATTTAATTTTAGTTATAATCTTAACAATTTAAATGTATGTTTTTTCTTTTTTCACACACACAATAAAAACTGAATATTTTAAGTTCATTTTAGTCAAAATTTTACAAAGAATCTTTATCTACTTTGGAAACTGTCAAATATTGTTCATAATATATTGTTTTTTGCAAGAAGGTAGATTTAAGAAACAAAAAACTTAAAATTTGCCTCAATGAATAGAATGGCATTCTGAAAATTAATTAAAAAAATTTTTGGAATTCCTTTGAAGCAGACTATCTTCATAAATTTCAATTTTTCTGTTTTCTATTTACCCAAAGAGTAACTTTTTTAACGTAAATGGAAACTAAAAATATTTAAGGACTTTCGCTTTTATAGAGTAGTCAAATAATTTGCAATAAGTTTCATTTTAAATGTATCTTATATTAAATATAAAATTCACTTAACTACTACTTCAGTCCTTCTATAGAAAATTAATAAATTTATCAAAAATTTTGTGAATAATATTGGATTAACTCAACTCAGTTGCCTGTATTTTCCAAACTTTTCAAAAAAAGGGAGAAGTTTACATGAAATTGAAATGGAATTGAATTGTGTACAAATTTTGTAAATTGGAAAAAATAATTTTGACAAAAGGTAAAGAAAATGTAAACAGTATATTATACTATATTTATTATATTATTTATACCAGCTTGATAAACTTTATAAACCTGAATAAAAGTAAAATAATGAGTTTTATTTCCTTCTATATTCAAAAACAGCTTATAAAAAAATTTAAATCTAGGGAGTTTTCATGCAACCTTATTCATAAATAAGAATTTAATACAATCTTAGTAAATTTCTTTAAAGTTATCTTTAAAATTTTTATTGAAATCTAGTAACTTTTGTTGAAATAAATAAATAAATATAAAATAATTAAAACTTTGAAATAGCACGAATACTTATAAATGTACTACTTAGTCTTCCACACTTTAGCATTTAGGATCATTATTCTATAAATAAAAAGTCCATCTCTGTACTCTACTTTTGGATTGCGAATCACAGTTTATCAAAATTAATAAAAATTAATGACAGAGGCAAACAGAATGCAATAAAAAGTTAACCTGCATTTCCAAAAAGCAGAATTGAATTGTAATTAAAGAATTATATTGTAAGATTTTCAGTTTTTACAGGACGAGATAATCAAATTTATAAAATCAGTTTTTTTTTCTAGTCAGAGTAGAAGTGGCTAAATCCACAGAGTGATGAACTCGTTCTTGTGTCGATGAGGTGAGTGGTCATGGTCACTAACTCGTGGTCAGCGTTTCTTTTTGTCGAGTTGTTGGTTTGAGTAATGGAACAGTAGAGTGCCGAAAACTTGGCCTAATTTGGAACAAAGGGTTGTGAGTATATGAAAGTGCCAGACGAGCTATCGAGAATGGGAATAAAAAGAACACGTATGAGTGCTTCCTCAGAAAAAATTGTATTGCATTTGTATGCATTGCAGCGTTTTTCAAACTGTGGGGCGCGCCCCCTTGGGGGGTCGTGATAACTCCATGAGGGGGAAGCAGGAGCATATTGAAAAATCGGAAAAAAAGAATATTTTTAAAAATTATTAGTTTAAGTAAACAAACAAAACACATTTTGACATAGTAAAAATTTAAAATACGCATTCACATTGATATAATTCGCTTATAAATGTATCAATACTGCACAATGTATTTTATAATTAATATAACAATATTAAATTAAGAACAAGCTTAATAATTACCATTGATCCCATGGGCTTGTCATATGTAAAATCATATACAGCAATTAACACTTATTTTGATAACTTGTACGGTTTATAATTAATCTCTTCAATGCCGATTAAAAATTGCGCGATTCACTCCCCAGTGCCACCGTTTTCCGCGTAGATGCGCGTATGCGATGTATTGGGGGAGGGGGAGGAGAAAATGAATAAATAAGCAAATCCTTCGCAAACACTGCCCTATTGCATTCCAAAACCTTCGGATTAATGTTAAGGATAGCAGCGCACAGAAAAACAGTCGGAAAGACGTACATATACGTCCGGGATAATTAATGCTTTGGGTGAGTGAAACGTTTATATCCGCCGGTGGCACTTCAGAGGTAAAATCTGTATTGTAGTTTTAGCATCAAAGTAGAGTATTATTGAATTGAGAGAGAGAGAATGCATTGCTATTGTATGGAAGGGAGGCGGGATGAAAATTATGATTTAATACTGGGTGGTAAATATTGAAAGTTTGAGAAGTACTGATGTATTGTTTGCTTGAGAATAAAACAGAAAACAAACTGGCCAATTACTCTCAAAGAAAAGAAAAGTTCATACATCATGAAGCTATGGAGCATTTACTACAAGGAAACGAATATTAATGAATACGTATTATACAGCAATTTGCCTGATCAGGCATACCTCAAGAAAATACTTTATGTTGGCACAACGATTTCTATTATGAAAATCAAGTACCGTAAAATCCGGCGTATAACGCGCACCGTTGTATAACGCGCACCTATACTTTCAAGCTGCATTTTTTAATTTTGAGGTATGTTCGCCGTATAACCCACACCCCTCTTTTTAAGAAGAAATCTGAAATTTTAGTATACAACGTTCTTATATTTTGAAGTAATTTATTCGAGATATTATGCCACACTTTTGAAATAATAGTATATATTTCTAGAACTAAAACTCTATTAGTTCCTAAGGTATATCATTTCTTTTAAATAAACAGTATTTCGATATGTCTAAAAGTAAAATTTTTTTTTATGCTCATCTATTCAGTTATTTTTAAAGCTATCGTTTTTATACCCGGTGTATAACACGCACCCTTATATTCTGATGTCATATTTTCTGCTCAAAGTGCGCGTTATACGCCGGATTTTACGGTACGTTGCAAAGAAAGTTAAGTACGTTGTTTTAAAGACGTTTCAAAAACTGGTAACGTTGACACGAAATGCGTAATGTCCTGTTGTATTTCTTAATGCACTCTACGTTTTGTTGCTTCATCATGATGTCGACGAATGAACCGTAAGTCCATTACCAATGCACTTTGTTGCTCAAAATGCTGGAGGGTGGTTTCAATAGCCTTAAATCCACCAATATGTGATATTTTATTAGTTTGTTTGGTGTTCTCAACGTTAGCGGCTTAATCATTTTCTGGTCCAATGGTTCATTTCATTAAATGTCCAAGTGGAGTTTATCCAGACTACTGGGTTATCGAGTACTGAGATTTTGAGACTCTACTACAAGGGTCAGCAACCTTTTAGCTGTGGCATGCCAAACTAATCTGCCAATATGATTCAGCGTGCTACACAGTTGAATATTTTTTAAACAATTTGATTTCCGTAATAATGCATACAGAATTAGAGAATAGAGGTCAATAATTTAGATTTACAGTTTTATTATAAAAATAATCTGCATAAAAATATAACTATTTCCTCAAAATTTTTGTTAAAAAATTGTACGTATATCATGTATTTTTAAACATATTTATTAAAATCAGAGATAGACAACATAAAATATAAATTTTTCTTTTCATTATGTTTAACTAAAATTTTTAATGCGAACCTAGTGCTTGCAGCACTCTACTTTCATATCGCAAGATCAGGGGTATAATTTGGTTCTCAATTAGACACAATTTTGAGTATTCAGTTGTTAAACAATTTCTTTGGCGACTCGAAACGCTTTTCATATGAGGAAAACTTTCTTACTTCGATATATAGAATTAGAATCTTTCTAGCAATGACATTCAATTATTTACAAAATACGTAGCTGTAAATTTATCTCTAGAGTTATCTTTTAAATTGTTTTTCGTAATCCCGTAAATGTTCCTAATTCTGAAGAAGTTTGTCAAATAGGGTCCATTACAAATTTATCCACTTCCACCCCCTCAAAATTGGACAAATCTGTAGAGCAGCGTTTCTCAAACTGTGGGGCGTGTCATCTCTTTCTCGGGGGGGGGGGCGTGAGCATATCGAAAAGTCGAAAACGAAAGATTTAAAATAAGTATTTATTTACTGAAAGGAAGTAAATTAAAATATATTCTGACATAATAAAAATTAAATACACATTTACACTGATTAAATATACATATAAATGTATCAGTACTGCAAAATGTTTTTGATAATTAATTTATCAACGCATTAAAAACAAGTTTAATAATTAGTAGTGCCTCCCACATAATCTTGACACATACAAAACTTAATACTTATTTTGATAGGTTTTATGGTTTATAATTAAATTCGTATTGTAGCCTTAGCGTCGGAGTACATTTTTATTGCATACAATACATTGTTATTACAGAAGGAGGGCGCGATGAAAATTATGATTGAAAATTGGGTCGCAAGCATTGAAAGTTTGAGAAGCACTAGTGTAGAGTGCCACTGAGAAAGGTACCGCGTGCCATTGTTGCCGATCCCTGCTCTACTGTATTGCTAAAGTCATGCAGAAAGTTTGATGCACATTAAATTTGTTGTTGCTCTGGTCTTCTCTTTGGCGAGGAGTAGGATTTTAGAGAATTGAGTTTCAGACCTGGTGTATGTCTTTCTTATTACCCTATATTTCAAAATTACGAAATCCATCACCAATAATTCTTGTCGTCAGTGAGAAAGCAATCCATCAGTCTAGTTTTAACTTGCAGCAAGGTTATTCAGGCAAGGTATATCAGTGTTTGATGTATGCCAGTACTTCTCAAACTTTAAGTATTTGCGATCCCATTTTCAGTCAAAACCTTCATTACCCCATTCTATAACAATGTATTGAACGCAATAGTAATGTACTTCGACTCTAAAGCTACAACAGGACCTTAATTATAAACCGTAGGAATTATCAAGATAAGTATTAAATTTTATATATCTTACTTTTAAGAGTGAGGACATTTAAGTAAGTTACTTTTAAGTAGGATAAGTATTATGTTTAATTCTAATTTTTAAATTGGAACAGATTAAATTTTTTTTAATTACATTAAATATTTATTACCTCAATCATCCATTTTCTATTCTTTCTAAATTCATCCAGAGGTTCTACGGTGGCTGCTTTGAAGACAAAAATATAGATCTTAGTTTAGTATAGAAAAATAAATTGGAGTGTAAGTTTCTAATATTAAATCTTCCTTTTAAAAGCTCATAGGAGTCGCTAGTAATCATTAAACTTGTTTTTAATTTAGTATTGATAGTTATCAAGTACATTGGGCATTACAAATACATTTATGAGTGTATTATACAGTGTAAACATGTATTTTATTTTGTCAGAATGTATATTTTGTTTTGCTACCTTAAAGTAAATTAATAATTTAAATAATCTTTTGTTTTCGACTTTTCGATATGCTCGCTACACCCCCCCCCAGGGGGACGCTTCCCACAGTTTGAGAACCATTGATGTATGTTAAATATGTCGAGATTCGAAGTGTTTATGCCTAATTGGGAATCAGTTGCTGAAAAAGTACTCGATTAAAATAATGAGTTACTCTTTTATTAAAAGAACTTCTCCAAAAAGTCACTTATACTCTAATAGGACTAAATGTCTTGTATTTAATAAACTATAAAATCATAACAAATTATGTTACTTTTATTTGCTCTGTATCAAAAAGAGAAAATCTGTTATATCAAATCTTTTATTTTTAATTAGCAATAAAATAATTATCTCTCTCATTTGACGTGGAATGAAATAACTGTACGTTCATTAAATGATAATAATAGGTTAACACCAGGAGGTTAAAAAGAAATGAGGCTTCTCAGTCATTTCCCATTTTCTCATTTCTTTTATAAGCTTTGTTTCATGGGGTTGTAGTCTTTGGCTGATATGAATAAAACATCTTCATTAAGTGATAATCTCTTAATGTCTAGTCTAAACATTGAATGTGAACCTGTTTTTCTTAATGCTATTACTTCTAAGGGGAAAGCATTCCAAATTGCTTTTATTCGATTTCATATACTGCATTCGTTTCCAGCAATTAAATTAAAGGCACACCTTTTTTTGCAAAATATAATTATGAAGGAATGCCAACAATTTTTTTGATCATTCTGATCCAATTATATTAATTGATTCAGTTGCTTCTCATTTTTTTAAGTCTCGTGTTGTGTTAAGACTTCTTTTAATTTAGAAGGCTAACATTGTTCAGATCTTCATCTGAATGAAATGAATAGTATGACCCACGTAATTTATTACCAAAATGTGAGTTTCCGTTTCCGATGAAAAATATATATTTTTTTATTTTATCATAATAGAATGAATTTTGATTAGTGCCGAAAAATGCATTTGTATATTCCTTTGAAGTGACAAATAGAATTTAATTGGACGGAGATGTATGGAATGTTTTTACTTTATGTGCCTTATAGAAATTCAAAGAAAAAGCAATGTTTTTCTTTTCTAAGTTGATGAAGAGGCAAAAAAAATGGATGAAAAACTCGAACTGTGAATAAAAAGAAATACTATTTTTTAACCAGATTATTAAGGAATACAAATATGATTTACCTCACAAGTAAAAGATAGCGCATTTAAATATATTTGTTGATAAAAAAAGAAGCAAAAGAGAAATGTTGCTGAAAGTGCTTCATGTTTTTATTGAAAGAATTTTTATTCATGACGTTATTAACTTTTTCAGATGAACAAAAAGGAATTTGAGGGGTAAAAAAAATAAAAATAAATTTTACAGTATGGGTATTTTTCTCAAAACGAGTAAAAGCAGATCTTTCAGTAGAAGACTGAAGTAGTTTGATTTTTATTTACAACAATCATTTGAATATTGAGGATACAATTCATTTAAAACTGAGAGTTGCGAAGCAAAACAAAAATGATTTAAAAGGAAACAAACGACATAGAAAAATTCATGCTTATTTTTATTTCTCCGACGTTTAAAAAAGTCCTTGTACGGCTTTTGAATAGTATTACTGGATTTATAGGTGTTACACATGTGTGTGCTAAGGATATTTAAATTAACTTGTCCAAATGAACCACTTCTAAAAATACAATTTTATTGGAAAAAGGAATCAAATATTGCATATTTTCTTTTAGATTGATCAGTTCGTTTCAACATTGCTTGGTCTTCAGAAGTTTCTACTCGAATTGCCTTATTTAGAGTTTTTGATTTTTTAATGAAAGGACAGGTGTATATATTTTCCATTTTGTTTATTTTTTTCTCACCCGATATTCGCATTTAATTCTAACATCAAGTTTTCAAAGCTAATCATAAAAACTTCAATGGTGTTTCACAACACTTAACTCCTCCCGGGTTTTGTAAAGCATGAAGTACATAAATATCAGTAGTAAAAAAATGTTCCAGTTTACTTTTTAAACAGGAACTTTCTTTTTTAATTCCTACTATTAGATCACACTCTCCCTATATATATATATATATATCGTTCAATCGTTAATAAAATAATTTTAGTAGATGACGCTTGATGTTAATACAGTTTTTTCAAATATTAACTAATTAATTATATTGAGTTAATGAATATATAGTGAAAAAAACAAAATAATTGTCCAACCCCATATATATAAAGGAAAATTGCTCGCTGTGTCCCTGTTGCGTAAAGAATAGCTTATTGGACTTCTAATTCAAAGGTCGTAGATTCAAATACCACCTGGGATGGCCACATTTCTGAGAATGGGATTTATTTTTACTATACTATTTTATTAGAATAATTAAATTTAATTATTGAATAAATAGTAAGCAACAAAAATTACTGTCCAACATCCCATATAGAAAGGGTAATAGAAAATTGCAAGGAAAATCGCTTTCTATTTTGCCACTTAATATTGTATTTCTGTCCTATGTATACACATGTTTATATTAATTGTAATTATTTAATAAAAAGTAAATAAAATAAAATTTTTCTTTGTGAACCTAAGTAGGAGTTGACTTAATTTTTTTTATATTACTTGTTAAGAAGGGACTTTTTTTCTTAAAGCAGTGCTTCTCAAACTTTCAATACTTGCGACCCAATATTCAGTCACACATTTCATCTCCATACAATAACCATGTATTGAATTCAATAGTACTATACTTTGACAACAAAGCTAGAATACGACTTTAACCTCTCCGGTGTATATAAACGTCACGCTCAGCCAGTGCGTAAGTTGTTCTGGGCGTATATATATGTCTTTCCGAAATACGATCTTTTCTGTTCACTGCTATCCATAAAATTATTCCGAAGGCTTTGGAATGCAAAAAATGACCTTAACAGTGTTTGCGAAGTATTTACTTATTCCAGACGATTTCTTATTTATTCCCTTTCTCCTCCCCCAATACACCACATACGCATGCATACGTGCATAACGGTGACATTGTGGATTGAATTGCGTAACTTTTAACCCACAGTTAAGGGATTAATTATAAACTGTACAAATTATCAAGATAAGTGTTAATTTTTGCATATAGTTTTATATATAACAAGCCTGTGCGGTCACTGGTGATTATTAAACTTATTCTTAACTTGGTATTGTTAAATTAATTATAAAGTACTTTGTATAGTATTGATACATTTATATAAATGTATTATATCAGTATATATATATTTCATTATGTCAGAATGTATTTTGTTTGTTTAATTTCAATACATTAATAATTTTTTTAAATAATCTTTTGTTTTCTACTTTTCAATATGCTCAAGCCCTCCTAGGGGGACGCGCACCACAGTTTGAGAAGCACTGTCTTAAAATAAAAGTAGCATAATAAGAACGTTTTCATATATCTACCCGTGTAGTTTTCTAAGTTTTACGAGAAAAAACGAAAAGTAATGGAGATCATTAAACATGTAATCAGGAGCTCCTTCGTTGAAACTAGAATGCAATGGGGAAATTTGCCATTCAAAGCAAAAGAGAAAATCTAAATCATATATAATATAAAAATAGATACTTATATTCGTAACCTTTAACCGGGAACTTAGATGATGCTAAAAATGCAATATTGCGTCAACTTTTCCCCTCCAGACACTAAACTATCTCTATAGACATAGTACCACTTCTGTCTAGGAGGACAGAACCAGTAGAATCCTGGAAACCCCCATAAATCACGTCTTTTGGGGAATTTGACTATTCGCTATCTCTTCCGTCTTTCTCCATTTATATATCGTTGTTCCTCTAAGTCGGGGTTTTTACGCCTGTTAAAAATCATTGTAACACGTTGCTTCAGTGTTCTTCCTACGAAGGACACCCCGAACATTATATAAACTATTTGAACTCAATAGTTGTCGTAACTGGGTCGTGGAAATATGTCATGGATATATCAAATATTCAAAGGATTACACTTTTTCAAATTTTGAAAATTGTCTTTCACATTTGTTATAGTAAAATGCTATATTATTCAAGTCCTTTAATCATTTATACGAGTCCATTTAAGCCCTTGCAATATTTAATATTTTACGATACAAGGAAAAAAAACCCCTCGAATACTCAAGATAAGAGATCCATTTATTATTTAGGTTAATTGCATCAATTCTCTTTTATTGCATTTCAAGAAACGTTTTGATAGTTATAGTTTGAAAGAAAGTTTTTTTGAGAAAATGTGTGTGTGTGGAATGCATGTTACGAACGTGTATGTGAACTGAAGAAATAAATAATTCAATCGGGGATTCATATTTCTCTGAACTGTGAAAGTTGAAATATGTTTTCATAATATATGTGCACGAATTACAAAATTCTGCTAATTGATTTGAGAAAATATTTTTTGCTATCTTTACTGAAATAACACGCATTATGTAATGGAAATTTTTCATGAGCTGTTTGGAAAATAAATGAATTCAGAGAGCAATATTGCGCGACTTTAATGCAAATAATCTGTACTTACTCTCAATACCTTGTTGGAAAATCACTGATTCTTTCTAGAAATTAGACTTTTGTTCGAGATTAATTTTCTATTTGGAAGGGAATTCATTGAAGATGGCTATCCACCCTTCTGACCGTTAAAATATTATACTAGGATACTATACTTAGACAAAAGTAGTCGTTTTGAAGTGTTGTTGTGTAGTGGCTAATGCCCCCTTTCTGACGTAGTCAGATCGAAGCTGACGAAATTCATCGTGGCAAGGAGCTAGAAGTATGCCTGTCGTTGGCCTTGAGCACCATACAGGTGACAGTACGAATTAGCTCGTCGAAATTCCCCGAAGGGACGATAGATGGCGACACCACCTATCTCCATCTCAATTTAGGCATGGAACTAAAGGGGAGGGAAATATTCTCCAGTCCCCTGCACTCGTGATGCAGCCTACAAGACTTTCGGACCCACTGATTTAACGAGCATGTACTCCGTATGTACACGGAGGGTATTTGATGGCATCAGGCATCGGACCCAGGCCTTTCGATATGGAGTCTGATGTTCTAACCCCTAGGCTACGTTTTGAAGTAAATATATAATATATACAACTGTTTTTGGCTGTATAATGTGCTGAATTCAGTAACCAGAACCCTCCTAAAATAACAATTCTTATGCATGTGTTTACACGCAATTACATAAGAAAATTTTTTTTCCCTTCTCGAGGTTATTTAACTGTATATACAAATAACATTGTACATACAAATAAAAAATGTTAAAAAAATCTTACGATATACATTAGGATCTAAGTATCAAAATAGAAAATAATCTAAGTGTTACACAAAAAAAAAGGAAACAAACTCTTCAAAATCAAATGATAATTTGAGTTAAAATTTGCCTCTTGTATGAACAAATACTACTTTCCTTTTAGACTAAATTGCTGTTCAGATGATAAACGAGAGTAATTACTTTATTTGTAACTTATAAACATTCCCCAGATACGGAATAAACGCAAAACTAAATGGCAGCCGGAGTATAGAGAGTCCCAGTCCAGCCATTTAGATAGATAAAGTTTGAGACTAATTCCACGAGCTGCAACATAATTAGAGCTAACAGCGTA
>BMAV01025669.1:0-41346 GCA_019973955.1 Trichonephila inaurata madagascariensis | reverse complement strand
ATTTGCAACTCTTATTAATTTTTATTTCCATTCTTTTTATACTTTTGTTAAGTGCTACATTTCAGCCCTTCACTTGATTTAATTCTGCATTAGGGTTCAGAATCTGGCAATAACTTATTTATTGCACTCGGATTTAGCGCGGGCTTTGCATTTGTAAGTGCAATTTTTAGGTAAGTTACCTCTATCTTGTAATGGATTTAGATATTTCTATCCATTATTTTCTATTGGTTTTGCTCTGTGTTATTTACATAAAGGGGGAAGTTTGGCTGGCCAAAAAACATGTTCAACCCCACTTTTATATAAATTAATTTATATATTAGCTGTCCTAAGTCAGTAATGTTCATAACACTGGAGCATCCATTTTATAATTTTTAATATCGATTACTCATATGTCCTTCATTGTGTGATTTTCCTATTCTCTATGTGTTTTTCGAATGTTATTGTATGAATGTTATCTCTTGTTTGTAGAGAATTAGCCTATATATATATATATATATATATATCCTATTTTTTAAATCTTCGACAACCTAGATTTGTTTCACATACTTTTTATCATTATGAAGCTGTATTTTTTAGTAGAAAAAGATCCATTCATTATATAAAAATGCTTTAATATTTGTGTTCAGTCGATTTATATGCATTTAAAAACATTTGAGAGAAACACCCAGAGTCGCTGCAGAAAGCCTTACGCTATCAATGATATATATGTATGTCTTGGAAACATGATTCTATTTTTTTGTATCAAGCCTTTCTTTGAAACGGATTTTTCATATATACATAGAGTTTGTTATGGAAAAGTATTTATACAATAATTACTATGAATGTAGAAAGTAAAAATTCAAATAAAAATATTATAATAAAAATTCAAATATCAAGTAATTTTAAATAAACGTAATTAAAAATGAATGAACAATGAGGAATTAATGAGTTTGCAAAGAATTTTAATGAGTAATCCCTCATTATCTTTGATGTAAATGTGTCTTGAAATTTTCTTATTCATGTAATTTTGAATCAGTACAATTGTAATTATTTTTAACCTTGTGGTTGGTTAAAAATCAGGTTCGTATTGCTGTTTGTATTCTTACATTATTAAGAAATGATCGGGAAAAAAAATCTGTTCTAAGGAAAAAAAAAACTTTCTTTTTATTTTTAGGATTGCATATCATTGTAGGAACAAAACAAGTAATTAAAAAAAAAAAAACAATTCAATTCCTACTTAGGTCAACAAAGGAAATTTTTTATTTTAGTTACTTTTTATCAAATAATTACAGTTAATATAAATATGTATATACATATGACAGAATCACAATATTAAGTAGCAATTATTTATTTATTAATTAACATATAAAGTATCATATTGTCATCGTGTATATAAAACATCAGTTCAACTTGAATGCTTTAAAACGTGGAGAAAAAATCTTTTAAAGTTTTGATCCAAGTCGCTAAAAATGAAGTCAACGTGACTCTAACTGTAATTCTTTGAATAATTAGTTTCAGTCAATTAATGTGAATTAATTATAATTTTATTATCGTATTCTCACCTAAGTCAATCGTGTATAGAAAATTTCAACGCAAATGAGCGGTTTGATATGTATGAAAAAATAAAAAATAAATAACTTTTAAAGGTTTGATACAAGTCATCAAAAATGATGCCAACTTAGCTGTATCTGTTATTCTTTGAATAATTAGTTTTATTCAATTAACTTTTATTAAGTATAATTAAATCATCGTATTATCATTCAAAAAAATCGTGTATATAAAATTTCAGCTCAATTGAGCGCTTTAAAATGTATTTTATTAACGATTGAAAATTTGAACAAGATATATGCATTGGGTTATAGTGAAATAAATGTAGGAATTCGAAAAATAGTTTCTCTAAATTGTGTTGGTGGATGAATTATTCTTGATAAAGCCTATGTTAGTATTTTTTATTTATTTTAAGATATAATATATTGTGTATTCAGAGAAATCTGAGAATTATATATATACAGTGTTTCTCAAACTTTCAACATTGGCGACCCAAAATTCAATCATAATTTTCATCACCGCCCTCTCCTCGATACAATAACAATGTATTGAATTCAATAATACTATACTTTGACGCTAAACCTACAATAGGACTTTAAATTCTTAAGTCTTACTCTGCCAGTGAATTAATTGCCCTGGACGTATGTATACGTCTTTCCAAAGTATTATCTTTTGCGAAGGATTTACTAACCTGCAGAAAATTTGCTTATTTATTCCTTTTCAACCCTTCCCACGTACACCACTTATCCTCCCTTACTTGTTAAATGGTGGCGTTGGGGAGCGAATTACCTAATTTTTAAACGGCATGTAAGGAATCAATTATAAACCATACAAATTATCAAGATAAGTATTAATTTTTGCATATAATTTTATATATGACAAATATGACAAACCTATGGGGCCACTGGTAATTATTAAACTTGTTCTTAATATTGTTAAATTAATTATAAAATATATTGTGCAGTCGTATATTTAAAAGTGAAAATTTTGTAGTTAATTTTTATTTATGTCAAATGTATTTTTTTCGTAAATTAAAAATTTTTTAATAATCCTTTGTTTTGATTTTTAAATATGCTCCCCCCCCTCGTAGAGTTATACCCCCCCAAGAGCGCGCCCACAGTTTGAAAACACGACTATACCATTGTGTTCATTTGAAGTAATTGATACTCAGACGACAAAGTACATACTCTTCATTAGTAATAAATTTCGGCAGAGGGAATTATTACCATATATGAATAAAGTACACGATGAAGGAATGATAGTATCTCATCAAAGGAACCATCAATGTAATCATCTGTTTCTTTGATTAGTCTGAATTGTAAGGAAAATCCATATCGTAATGCATACGTGTCACGCGAAACTACAGTTTGCCTTGGTATTACTTTGATAGTTCTATTGATTTTGTTGGTAATATTCTTCTATATTCAAAAAGAAAGCTTTGGGTAAAAAACAAAAAATAATTCCCGGGGGATTTGACGTTTTTAGACTTATGTCTTGACGTGCAAAGATCTTTGTAATTAGTGCCTTGGGAAACAAGTATTTTGAGTGATAACTATTCATTAGCGTGAAAGTGTAAACTTCGAAAATCATTACGAAAATAGTTTTGACACGAAATTCGTGACTTTTACAAATTACATTGCAGCTACGAGAAGAAACTGTTTTAAAGCTATATTTAGTATTCAATGATTGAGAATAAGTTTGTTCTTGAAACCTTTTTATGATATATACTTTCTGTGATGAAGGTTAAATTTTTTTTTAATTATTAATTTTAGATATGGAGAAAGTTTCTTATCAAGAACGCGAGATATAATCATAAAATACTTTGCTTGAATGAAATTTGGTATATAATTTTCTTTATTTAAAGCCTAAGGAATGATATGAATCATATTGTATGAAGAAAAATACAGTCCAACCTCTATATAACGAGCCTCTATATTGCGAATTTTTCTATATAGCGAACTTTTTCATGGAACCTTGAACATTTCACGATTTTCTTCGTAAAATAACCTCTCTGTAGCGAAGTGCATTTTCTGTATAACGAACATTTTCTTTTTTTGATTCAATTTTTTTCTCCCTATTTTTAAAGTATTCCTGAGCATTTCAAGTTATTCTCTCTTTAACACATTTTATGGTGGTCATAAATCTTGAGCTGGTTTTATTATGTCCTAACTAGTGAAGTTGTCCCGTGTTCCCATGCTCTAGTTATAAAATAATGTGTGTTTAATATTACTTGTACGATTTAAATTGGAAAATGTTTTTAAAATTTGTTAATTTTAATATAAAATTATTTTATTCATATTTAAAATACTGTATATTCTTCGACATACCTTTTTCTTGATTTCCTAGCAGTTTTTCTTTCTTTTCTTTTTCGATGGGTAAGATATATAAAATAAACACGTATTAACTTAAAAAAGGTGCGAATAATTTCTTTTTTCAAAACATAGAGCTTAGGAATTTAAAATTTGTTTTATGTGTTTTATGAAGTATTATAAAATATGAACCTCTATACAACGAATTTTTCATTTAACGAACTTTTTTCCGGGATTTATCGACTTCGTTATATAGAGGTCTGACTGCATATCTTTTTATTCAAGAACCACTATTACTTTAAAATTTGATTTATACCTCTGTGTGTGTGAGTGTAATATATCGTAAGTTTTCTCTTCTTTTTAACCAAAATTTTATTTTTTTAAATACTGCAACGTTCATGTTTTTTAAAGAAAAATAATGCAATTGCATCATCCAACTACTTTGACCAATCACAGAAGATATTAATAGAGGCTGTATGATACTGAAATTTTCCGGCAGGTGAAGCTATAAGAAGCTGCAACTTCCGGAAAAAGCAAACAACGCGTTTGTGTAATGTCCAACTGTCTATGTTTATTTGTATTGCTGTGTTTCGTGTCATCGCTTCTTTCTCTTAAATAATAAAGGTGTGACTAAGATACCAAGAAGTCTCCTCATCCTTTCAACGATCGCATTGAGATAAAGCTAACCCTCCGTTATACGCTCGAATCTCTGTGAGATACATAATACAAATAGTTTCCGTGCTGCTTCCTCACAGTGGGCTGAAACACGTCTCTCCTTCTTCTATCTAAATTTCGTCACTCGCCCTAGGATTCAGTGTCAAGGTCGTGGGCAATTTCTTCATATTTCGAGCTGCCGGACCCAATGAATCTGATGGATGCAGTGCGCCTAACAGCGTCAGTTTTTATGACTGTACTATTTCATTAATTCTGATTTTTTTTCCTTGTAAAATAGCATAGTTTTCAGTTTTATACGAAAATAATTCAAAACAACAAGTATTTTGTTATTTCTTTTAAAAGGGTTTTTGTTGGGAGTGGAGATAAAACTGAGGGATCACGCGCCCCACAGGTAGTTTACTGCATTTTATTCAACCCTCAATGTAGTTGGAATAGACTAGCAAAATATGGGAATAAAATCACTCAAACACTCACTCACATATCTAGGAAAATTACATCACGAACTTTTAAAAGAGCTACCTGCGAAGACAATCTAAGTGTAATATTCACGTGGCTCGTTCATTTTGATTCAAAATTGAAGAAATGTCTGATGTATAACATCCCATTCAAGATGAAAAACCAAAGGGAAACATCACCAGGAACTTGGAAATAAAGATACTGTTCCCACTTGTCAGGTCCATGAGCATTGTAAGGTGATTTGCGAAGATTGCAACAATTATTATCTGCATTTTCTTCTTGATGTTTTTCATTTAAATATCTCAATTTTTGATTCTATTTTAAGGTATCCGACTACGCTCGGAACCGGAATTTGAAAATGCGCATAAATAGATAATTTTTATGATAGTCAGTGTCACTTAGATGAAAATACATGTATAAAATTGTCTTAAGGATATTATGACAAAAAAAATTATTTAAATACAATATTTCGGCAAAAAATTAACTTAGAATAACCTTTTTCCAAATGTTCTCCTTTTGTAAAACATGCTTCAATTGTATTAATATTTTGCCTGTATATAGCTCAGACCTCTGTACAGAGGCTCAACTATGAATTTTGAAAAATTCGCATTATTTTCAGAGTTACAACCATTTGAAATAATGATGGGCATATTTTCTTAAAATTTCTCCCTTCTGTTGTCGTAAAATATGAATAAACCCAGTTCTAAGTTACATATTTCAAAAATTCTAGTTGAGCCTCTGTACAGAGGTCTGAGCTGAATACAGGCAAAATATTATTATAATAGAAGCATTTTTCACAAAAGGAGAATATTTTGAAAATGTGTTATTCTATGTTCACTTTTTGTCAAAATATTGTACTTAAATAATTTTTTATTGTAATACTATTTTTAACTCAATTTTATATACATTGTCTAATCTAAGTGACGCTAAATATCAGACATATTATCCATTTACACGCTTTCGCAAAATCACGGTTCCGATCGTAGTCGGATACCTTAAAAATTATATTATGTCAAATATATTTTAATGTCAAATATCACCAAGAAAATAATCAAAACATCTTCAAACGTAAGTACGAGGTGATGCATCTGAGAGGTACGGCGCGTCTATTGACGGAGCTTTTTGAAGCGCGCCTAGTTGAGGATTAATCTAGCAAAATGTTCGATATAACTCCCGTGAAAACATTTCTTATTTATAAATATATAACAATTATATAAGCTGAATGATCAAATTAATTTTATATGTACAGCATTATTTATTTCAAAACAATATAGGCTATTAAGCTTTTGAAATACTCTCCACCTGATATAAAGCACTTCCCACTGTTTCTCTGCAGTGTCGGAAACTGTAGGAGAAATCCTTTTTCCGTAATGAATTAGGTTCCGTAGTAAGAGCAACTTGAGTATCCGAAATGTCAGCAAAATCCACATGGAAAGGTCAAAGAGTTAATGGGGATTTTTATAACCAAATTTACAAACGCCTCCTGACTCGTATTTCTCTTGTGCAGCTGGATTTATTGCAACGGCATTTGTCGATGTGCAAGACATACAATCTGCTTTATACCACGATACTTAATAAGTACGGAAAGAGGACTTTTCCAGAAATTTTTAATACTTGCTCGACTATTGTGGGAAGGTAATTATGTCAAGTATTCCGCAGGGTAATACGCCATACTTCATCTTAATATTTAATACTGTAGTATTTCTGTGAAGATTCACCTTATTTACTGATTCCACCTTGCTCCCTTTTACTCCAATGACTCTATCGGTGTTCAATTTTAATAGCTCAACACCTCAGCTTCTAGTAATTTCTGTTTTTAGCCAAATTTAGTCTGATATGCTTTCGCACCATTCATTTTACTTATATTTTTGCGGTTTTTAATGTCTTTTAAAATTCAATTTCATTAATTCTTTCCTTTGTAGGAATTATACAATTTATCTTTTATTATTTTATTTTATTATATATATATCATGAAATTATATATATATTATTATATATATATATATTATCAAATTAGCACCAAAAAATCATATATATATATATGTTTTTTTTGTGCTAATTTGATATCGAAGTATTACGCGCCAAGTTTTTGTATATGTTCGATAAGATGGGATGACATTACAATATGGATATCTTGATATTTTTAGTGTGTGGTCATGTGGTTGCCACGAATATTAGAGTAAATTTTTATTGGTTTTTTCCGCAGTAACCTGTTAAATTTCAGACAATATTATAATCTGATCTCTTCAAGAATTTAACCATTTCCGTTCAAATCATTCTTCAAGAAACTTAGTTCAGTCTTCTGTTGTGCTATTTTCGAATATGGATATTTCTAATATCATTGATGAGTACCAGAATAATTTTTGAAGTACATAAGGGCTTTGCTTTTAGTTATTGCTTCTAATTATGTACAGTTGAACCTGTTTTTGTGCGGTAGACAGGGACCGCATAAAAAACCGCACAAAAAAATTCAAAAATTTCTCAAATTCTTACATATAATGAACTAATTCGTGGATAGAGACCGCATATAAAATGTCGCATTTATAAAATTAGCCAATTATTTACGAATTTTATGTAAGAATACTTCCATAACAACAAAAAAAAAATAATAAAATGTTACACATGGAAACATTTTAAAAACATATAGTTTCTCATCGTATACACGGACAACTTTTCAAAATGAACATACATAATTATATGCTACTGATCGTAATCCAAAGCCCTGTAATGAATAAGTTCAAAATCGCTTTCGTCACTTGAAGGTTAATTTTCAATTGATTTACTTTTTGGCAACATAAATTAATAGATAAAATTTTGGTCGAAAGTCGGGTGGTCAGTTGCTTGTAAATGTCATGATAACCAGCTATACATGATTGAAGCTCTTTTTGGAATTTTATACTCCTTTCTTAACTAGTATCTATTTTAAGAAAATGCTTTCCTAATTTGTTGGAAAGTTGGATCCCTGCATATTTTTATCGCTCTCAGAGAATCTGGCTTCTTGTCCGTCTTCATAATTTATCAAATTATTGATAATGTCACTGTCATTGAAAGTTTCATCAATCAAGCACGGGTTCCTGTAGCATTGAGAGAAAGCAACTGAATGCGCGTAGGAGACTGTTTAGAACAAATGAACAGAGCATCTTGAAGTGTCTACATTTCAGTGGCGTAACATGCACCTCCGCCTCTTGGGGGCAGGACTCTAGGGGACCAAGGCCTGATTTACGCTAAATACGTATTTACCCATTTAATAACATATTAATGGCCAAACCTGACTTTCAGAGTGGGGCCTAACATTTTCCGTTACACCACTAGTAAATAGATTGAAAACATTACAGTGGCGCCTAAGCCATTGAAATTCATACACCGTATAAAAAATATCACAGAAAAAAATTCGCACAAAAAGAAAATCACACAAAAAGGAAATTGCATAAAAAAAGACAACACAAAAACAGATTCGACTGTGTTTTCACTTTATTTTACATTTAAGTAATGCATTTTAAAGCCTCCCTGGTCCGATGAAACTCATTAAAGGAACTCGAAGTTTTGGAAATATTTAAATTATCAGCAACTAATAATTTATATTCATCATTGATTAATTTTATTTTATATTATATAATCTTACGTATAATATAATTATATAATACACAATTATTATTAATATTTTATGTATAATAATTTTATTATATATAATAATAATTTTATATTATATATATATAAAAATTTTTATTATATATAATAATAATTTTATATTATATATATATATAATAATTTTATTATACAATTATACAATACATAATATTCTTATTATGTTATATTGATATTAATTATTGATCGATATTGGTTATATTCAGTATATTCTTAAATTATTTATTAGAAACATATTTCAAAGCAGTTCTTTAAAATGATTTTCCTGAAGGTTAGTTACAGCTATGCAGCCATCTTGGTGTCCATATCACCGGCTGCGGGGGATTTTTGGCTCTTGCATTGCCCCATGATGTTAATTAAAAGATCTGTTTTTTTCTGCAGAAACTGTTTCTATTTTGATCTTTATCACTAAATTATAATGAACATATTTTCAATAAATGCAACATGTTTAATTAATAACTATGACAGAAAAATGCTGTGAAGAAATATATCCACCTTTTCGACAAAAGATCTTAAAATCTTAACTTACTCGTTTTACTTATAAGAGACAATGTCAAAGATTGATAACAGAGTTGTCCCTATACACAACAGCATATTATTACATTACTGTTATAAAAAATATGTAGCTTTTTATCTTCGCTTGAATAAACGTTATGTTAATGTCATTTTAGAAAAGTTCTTTAGATACATATCTTTTTTTTAAAATTTATTCATTTTTCTTTATTTACTTATAGCATTGTGATTAAGATAAAGCCGTATTTAAAAGAAATTGAAAATAGATTGCGTGTTTGCGAAATACCTTGGCAGATATGTTTTGAATTGGTGATATAATCAAAACACACGAGACTTGCATGATACCAAATAAATGCATGTCAATTTGTAGTGGTAATCTCACAATGAATCCCTCTTAAACAACAAGGGTTATTATTTTCTGCAGTTTCACTTAGAATATATCTTGTCACCTCCTTACGTTGGAAATGGATTATGCAGTTTGACTCTAAAATAGCATAGAGAAGAGATAGGTGTGGAGTGAAAGGAGATATCTGGTAGATAACTGAGGAGTTAACTATTAGTACTGAGGATATTTTCTCTTTGAAAATTAGATTTATCAATTCGTATAGCTTCGTTACCTCTATCCAAGCACTTACTGGCGTTAAGTACTAGGATAAAACTTATTGATCATTAGATCCTATATCTCAACGTAATCTCCGGAACTTCTGTCATTTTGGGGAAGCAAGTGTTTAAAGTGTCTGTAAGCCTTACAGATGTGCTAATTTCTGATTCATTTAAACTTTAGTTGATCATCCTCAAAACTTTTAAATAGGATTAACTGCTAAATAAATTCATTCTCTTGGTCATTTGTATTTATGGTTATCTTTTGTGTGTTGTGCCAAGGCATCTAGTCCTGTTGTAAAGCAGATAGGCGGTTAAGAGTTAAATTTTTTCTAGTGTGCTTGTTTTGGAATATGATAGTCGGACATTGAGTGGGAATTATAAATATGTCATTAACAGTGATATTTTAAAACATTAGTTTTATGAATTGGTTTACAAACTATATGTACTCAGACAAAATCATTGGTCGATTAAGAATAAACCATTATTTTTTTGTTAGTTAACTTGTATATAAACAAAAACAAATAACTATTTCAAATGTATTTCATTCGGTTAATGGCTTTTTGTATAGAATCTATACGTTTTTGTACTTTTGTTGGGTAATTATATTATTTAAATTAACACCTGCAAAAATACGTTCAGAAGAATGAAATACATATATACTTCTATATGAATTAAGACTTCCTTCACTTAAAAAAATAATATAAATCAAATTCTGATAGTTTCTTTTACAGACATTTGCTTCTACTTCAATACTGTGTCTTGTCTTACTGTACAAATCAGCATATTCTATTAAATTATTTATATTTAAACGTTCATCACTTTTTTGGTTCAAAATGGGTTTTTTATTTCATCTATCATTCCAAATGCTGTTCGAGTTTTCTCTTAATATGTTGAAAGGAAGAATTGCTCTTTTATAAAGAATTATTAAGCTCATCGGTTCGTAGCATTGAACGAAAGATATTTTGAGTAATGAGTACGTGAAGTCTGATGAAAATTGAATTGTATTTCTGATTTAAAATATTCTTCAAGTTATATTAATATATATACCAGCTGGTATATTCGTTCTTCGCACGGGTAAATTGAAAAATTAAACAATACATATTGAAGGATAAAGAAGTTTTTAATGAGTTAATTTTACGTAAATTGCAAATTAAACAAAACAAAAATAATAATAATAAAGCTTTTTGCATATCTTACCTGAACATAAAAAAAAAACCTATTTGTTGAATTTTAAGTCTGTAGATCTAATAGCTGATAAAAGGGATTTTTATTTAACCCTTAACTCTCTCTTGTTAGTCGATTTTTGAAAACACCTTCCTAAGCTGATCTCCGCTCAGCAAAGGTAACACATTGTGTTACAAATTTTGTGTAATGAACACTTAAAATAGTGTAAATAATTTATATCTGGAGGTGCAATACGTTAATATTACTTTGTGTTGTATTTATTTTATGTTAAAATCTTGCCACCACCTCTAACTTCGAAGTATAGTTTTATTATGAAATAAAAAAAAATAGTGATTATAAACTCATCAAAAGAATAAATTAAAAGCGAGTGCCCTCTAAGGCATGGCGTAGACAAAAGAAACAGGGAAAATTTTGCTTCAAACAAAAAAAGATAGATATATGCTGTCGCGGGCTTTTTTGCAGATGGCGAATTTTTTCCTACTTTCTTGACGATTATCGTTATATTTTGGAAACTTCTCACAATATCTATATAAATTATAGCCTATGCGTTATTCAGATGTATAAGCTATATTATTGTAAAGCTTTATTAAAATCCATTCATTTGTTTTTCCGTGAAAAAATAACAAACATACATACAAACTTTACGTTAGTAATATTAGTAAGGAATATATATATATATATATATATATATATATATATATATATATATCACAAAGATAGCTTTAAAAGGATATAATATTAGACTACGTTGATGTCTCTAAAATATTTATACATATTTTCAAAATGTTTAAGCTTTGCTATTTCAGAAATCATTAATACAAGTGTAGTGGCGTTCTTTTTTTAGATCAACTGTGGCCGTCCGTTGTTGTTATTTTAGAGAAAATAAATCGCGCATGGTCAGGAATACATATTTTATACTTCTTAGTTTTACGACATTAAAGGTGACACGAAAACATACATTCTTTATAAAATACAAAAACAGACTATTTTAAAAAGAGTATTTTCCCTTGAGTCTATGTGTAGTAGCATAGTCGTGCGCAAACCATCGTGCCGCTGAGTTTGTAAAGGAAAGATAGTTGCAAATATGTACGATGCCAACTATATATTTTAATTTTTGTCTACCAGCCTCCCAGATGGAATAGTTGTTAATGACAATGACTGCTTTGCCAAAGAGCCCGAGCTAAAAATCCTTTCGAGGGTTGGAAAACTCCAGACCACCCCCTCCCGGGGAGGGGGGAAATCGTGCTTTCACTTGCATGGTACCCAAACCGGCGGACCAACGACTCTAAAATAATCTAGTCCTCCTTACCCCGATGGATTTCGTGGGTCGTTTTCTGATATACATGTCGATCGTGTGGGTTGTAAGTAACAACAACAATACACTATTTTTGTTTACTGAAGAAAGAAGTTTCTGTTTTTGTTCATTATTATTAAACGTATGGTATTGCAAACTTTGTATTTCGTTCAGAGATAAGGTACAAGCGTAACATATAGGAAAAAGCTTACTTGTTTTCTTTTAAGAGGACACAGTACGATTCAATTGACAAAAATGAGTCAAAAAATCAAATCTAATTTTTTTAGACTAAACTATTCTTAATATACTTTTCTATAACCTCACAAAATTTGAAAGCTCAAAACTTAAAAACACACAGAATTATGATAGCTTTGACGATCGTTTTTATTTACATCCCTATGACGAATCGAAACTTTTAAACTTACTTAACTCAGAAAGATAAAATAACTAGTTTGTTTTCATTAAAAATTCTAAAGGTTTCTGTCTATTGTGCCTAATACTTTGAATTTTTTTAAAATTATCTATTGCTAATAGTACATGTAACAAAAGTTCTAGCCCACTGCCACGATGAATTTCATGGTCCTCGTTCTGACTATGTCAGGCAGGTGGCATGAGCAACAACAACAGAGTTGGTATCCATTTTTGAATGAAAGAAATACTTATTTTTTAAAAAATAATTGACTTCAGAATTTGTACATTTTTTAAGAAAATTTCAATAAACATTTATAAAAAGAAGTAATGTACAAATACCAATTATGTTATCACAAAACCCATATCAACTTTTGTTATACAAAGTTTGACGTATTTGTAAATCAAATTTCATGCATGTACGTAATTTTTTGAAGGAAGAGTAGCATTTTAAAATCACTGCACAAATTTAAAATTTTTACCTTTAAAAAATTAAATAGCTAGCTTTTTATGAAATCTTGGACAACAAAATCTGTTTTACATAGTATAGACACATAGGAGGCAACCAAAAATTTTTTGAAAATCCTTAAATTAAAAATTTTTGCGTAAATCGTACCATGTTGCCTTAAATGAATGAATTTTTATTTTGATCATTAATTTTGAATGATACATTTAGTAAATTACTCATATTTGCAAAAAGGAATGTACTGAAATTATGAATAAGGCAAACTTTATTTTTTTCAATAATGCAATTGATACTATAAGAAATATTTGAAAATCCTATTTTGAAGTATTCGCTTTTTGATCTTTTTTAAATATTAATTTGCGATTTGTTAAGTGAAAGTATCAAATCAAATTCCGAATTCACGAATTTTTATTTCAGTTCTTCTCAAAATAAGAATATCATCAATATTCATTCATATTTTTTATTTTCTAAAACTTTCGGTAAGCTTCATTTTAATGCAGTTGTAATAATACTTTTACATTAGATTTGCAAATGTGGCAGAATTTTCCATCACAAATTCAAAACTTTTGCATATCAATAAAAAGAATACCAGCAAAAGTTTTCAGAGAACTAATATAAATAACGCCCTTCAAATTATCGACCAGTATACTCGAAATTCTTAAAAGCTTCAGAATTTTAAAAATGTATGACTAGAAAAGTCGATATGAGATAGTAAATTGTAGAAATGAAACTAGAGAGCTGCGAGTTTCTTTATATTTTATTAGAAATAAATATTATTATTTCTTTTTTTTTTTATTTACTTATCTCAAGTAGAAACTTTTTTAAGTCGATGTGAATCAAATGTGAAACTTAAAAAGTTCATAATTTCAAATTTATTGTATGTTTTTCCTGTAAGACAAATAATTAATTAAACCTTGTGTTTCATATTTATAGTCGATTGTTTTGAAATCTCGCATTTTAAAAGCAATTTAAATAAAATAATGTGTTATGTTAATTGCATGTGATAAAAGTTATGTAAAATTAAACTATATGGAAAGTAAATTACTATAATGCACATAGACTAGATTTTAAAATGAAATTTGTTTGATGTTATTTATAATAAAAATAAGGAATTAAGAATTTGAGGAAGCTTGTAGAGTGAGTTTTGATTTTATTTTAATTAACTTTGCATTCTGAAGCAAGACGAAGGATATTGAAAAGGGCCTTATTAATTTGTACCATGGTCAAGTAATGAGGCTTTTTGAGGAATCAAATAAATGATTTACTTGTGATAGCCCCCCACCTTTGGGGAAGCCATCTCTTCATTTACTGACCTAGATTTGTAGGAGGTAAGGATTGATGACCCAAGCTAGCCATAATAAAACAAATGTATTATTATCAAATATCAAAGACAATCTTACTCTAGGGAGGAAATCGAGAGGGACATATCTCAGCTCTAAATCTTTGTGAATAAGCGCCTGAAATCCTAACCACCTAACTTTAAGTAAAGTAATCCTATGAATCCTAACTTCCTTACTTTAACTGAATAGTTAAAGCCCGTTCTATAATCACGCGTCTTAAGTTCAAATCCTTACCATAACGGTACTGCTTTCAGCAACTCAGCTTCTTTCCTCCTTCTTTTTCACGATTACTAAGCCTCCACTATATATCTACTAATTAATCTGCATGTTAAGGTTTCTTCTTGAGAGTGTTGGCTGTGAAATAACTCAATGACTCCAAAGATTCCCCAAGAGGATTAGTTGAAAAACTCCGTAAGACCCCCGTCACATACTAGATTTCAGTTTTACTGTTGAAATTTTCATATTGATTGAACTACGAGAAATCTTTGTGGACAAACTAGTTAATATGCGTAATATTTTTTTATTCTACAAAATGTTCTGTGGAATAGATTATGATACCCATGCATCATGCCTGTACAAATTTACGCAATGCAAATAAGACCGAAAACTTTATTCTATCTGAAAAAATTAATTTTAGTTTTATACTAAAACATAAACGGTTTTAATCAGTACAGAGTGAGGAGTTTCTCAAAATGTATTAGGTAGTCTGGTTATTATAGGAATGACTTGATCCTATCCTGATACCAATTGACAAATACTGTATTGGTATTAACTCTTCCCCTGCTAATCCACAGAATGGCGTGATATAGTAAAATCCAATTAAATGTGATACTTAAGAAACTTAGACACATTTAAGAGCTGGTCATCCAGACGGGTATCAGACAGGGATTAACGGTTAAAGATTTCCCCATTAGTCGAGACATGCTGATTGGTTACGGCTTCGCTTTGATCCCTATAAGCCATAGCCTATTATACCATATCCTCTATATACTATTCACTATAGCCTTTTACATGTAACATATGATGTAATGATATATCATGCCACAAAAGGTAATGAAGGTACTTATCATAAACTCTATCCAAAACGATGTCAATTAATCGCGTTGGTAATCACATAGGCACTGATCACGGCTTCAGTGATTAAGAGCTATGGATTTCGCATTTAGCATTGTTGTTATGTTATTGGATCAATTTGCATTTATTGTAGATTATAAGTAAGTTACGGACTTCAAAATTCTTAAACACTTTTGAGTGTGTACTGGGCATTTTACTTTATTCTAGACATTTTACAAATTTCATCATTATTCCATCCGTTATAAGTTAATATACAGGCTGTACTTTCGTTACACTAACAAGCATTCCATCTGATACGATCATCGTTTAGTTGAAATGGTATGCATTTCAGTGTCTTAAAATTTATATAAGTACACCAGGCTTGTTCTGTAAAACACAAATAAGCAGTTTGTTTTAAATTAAGCTCGATGTGTTACAGTAATCTTGATGAACTTGAATTTGTTAAATCAAGATTCAATTTTTCTTCAAGCCATTTAAGAATTTATTTGTTTATGTATTATAACTTGATAACTATTTTATTTCGTTCACTTAACAAGAATAAAATAAATATAAAATTGCTTTAATGCCTTTTTATTAATATTTCATCTTCTATAAATACGAAAGGCTATTGTCTTGTGAAATTTTTCCTTACGATTTCGTTGAGAGACTTGATTCCGTAGCACTGTGACGTCGCTTGATGAGAATTCAATATATTAAGACAGGAGTGGGCAGACTTATCCAGGGTACGGGCTACTTCAACATTTTTTCAAGTTCTTGCGGTCCTCCTAGTAGGCGTAGGTGTGGTGAGCTAAGAAAACGGTCTACACTATTTATAACTTAATAATAAATGTGGGATATGTGCTCACCTACATTACAACAAAACAAATTACACTTTTAAAATCTTGTTTAAAGCAAAACGGAAGATACAAACATAATAATAATGGTCACAAATATAATAATATCGAATGATGTATATTATCAAGCAATTCAAAATACATTAAAAAATAAAGACATTTTCATCTAAAATTAGTCTCGTAGGTTATAGTCAGTGGAAGAATACGTCAGCATACTGTCAACCAATTTTGAATATTTTGGTAAAGTAACTGCAAATCTTCAGGCGGTTTCTCCCAAAATGCCATGTTGATCCTCCTGTCGATCGCTATCGACTTAATGCCCACCCCTGTATTAAGAAATCTTTCGTAATACAAGACTTAAGACGAAAATTACTCTGAAAAATTACTGTCCATTAACCATACTTTAGTTTTTGCTTTATCTAAAATTTTTAAATGAATTTTCATCATTCAAACTTCACTTTGTCAAAAATGAACTTCTCATGAGTTCGAGTCGTGGGGTCGATTAAGATTCATTATGTAAAGTTGATGATGCGCATTAATTCTGTCGCGGCTCAACGCTTTTTCGTTAACAAGGGAAAGTTTGTAGAACAGGATGTCTTTCGAAGTGTTGACCCTGATCGTGATCCTGTTAAAAAAACTCAGTTATTCAATCTATGCAGCACTGGTATTGACCACTCTTTCCTAAATATTCCTCTAAAAATGAACACTACATGAATGCAATTGAATGTAAGAAATAGTTTGAACTATTTAAAGCATTCTTTTAAAATGTCACATATTTAAATAAATAAATAAATCTGCATTTACCGTATATTCAGTCGTATAACGCGCCCCTTACTTTCAAATTGTATTTTTTAATTTTTAGGTGCATTCGCTTTATAACGCGCACCGTTTTCTTACGAAGAAACCAGAATTGTACATGTGCAATACTTTGATTTATTCACAAAAATGGAACACATGAAAACAACGACTTCATCCCATTGTTCTGCTCAGAAGCAGTACAACACTAACAACTTAACATATAATGCATACCACTAGTGACGTAACGGATAATATTAGTGTCCTCCTGCAAAGTTAAGTTTTGAGCTTTAAGCCGATCTTACAAAGGATTGCAAAACTATACGTATTTGCCGGAAGTTAAACTTTGGGCTTCCTAGAACACCGCCCTCCTCCACCTGGTAATGCAGGGTTGTACGTTACACCTACTGCATATAACAGTAATATTTTACAAAAAGCTGATGTGACAATCTAATTTAACGAAAGATGCTTTCAACCGCGTGCAAGAAAAGGATGGATGAGCGAAAACGATATAAAATTTAAGATGAAAAATGTTTGGCAAAAGAGTTCAGATATTTTAAGCAATCCAGACTTTTAGCACAGAAAATGTTCAGATTAAGAGATAATACTAAAAAATTCTGAGAAAGTGAAATACAAACATGGTAGCTATTGCAGACGGATGAAGGCTATTAGTTCTACCTTTAGATGCGCATAACAATAAACCATTCAAAGACAAATTAAAACATCGGTGGAATATGTGGATGTGTGTCAGAAGGTGAAGAAGTGTTTACAAAAGAGGGTCTGTTCAATGCATGAAAACATAATTTTTTATACGCTCATCTTTTCTTTATTTTTGAAGCCATAATTTTTATACCCGGCGCGTAACGTGTTGCTATAAATCTGGATCTTATTTTTTTGTGTTAAAATCGTGCTTTAGATGCAGGAATATGTAGTGTATCTGTACAGTTCTACAAATCTAAAGCAGCCAATTACCCTAGTTATTCTGTGTTAAATACAATAAATCAATGAGTTTTAAACACTTGGAAAAGGATAAAATTATTAATATATGAGAGAAAAAATATATGTATTGTGACGGGGCATTTATCGCGATTTTAGCTAACAGTCCTCTTGGGTTCTTTGGGCCAGAATGGCAATTATTTCCAACCAACTCAAGAAGAAGAACGTGGTTATGTAAATTAGGAATAATATATATTGGAAGTTAGTAGTAGAGAAAAGTCTATGTCCAGGTCTATGAGCAGAAGTGATTGCTAAGTGGGAAGTGAAGTCGCTAAGTAGAGAGATAGCTGTAAAGTGATTTGAGATAAAATTTAGAAGAATCCTAAGTCGTGGAATTGGCCTATCCATGCCGGTACAGACGAACAAAAAGTGGGTTCGAGTTCAAAAAGAACAGAGTCAGATTAAAGCCACAACATGTGATAAGGACCTTAGCTGTTTACCTAGGATATAGCGGTAAGCGAATTTATATAAGCTATAGGGAAATTGCGTATATTAGGGAGATAGGAATTAATATATAAAGTTAGATTCAGTGGTCAATTGCGTGATTATTTGGTAATACGTGTTGCGCCTTCTCATTCTAGATCATCTTACTTAGATTTTTATTGTTGTGTATAGTGCTTAAACTAAGATCTTAATAAACAGATTTTAGTTATGAATGTTTTGAGTGGTTCTTCGTTCTTCCCCACAGAAACAGGTCGCGTAGATAGTGTAGAACGTGTGTCTCTTCGGGTTGGGCTTCACAGTATTTTTCTAGATATTACACAATCACTGAAAATTTTAGAATATCAGTGGAAATACATACAAATTTATAAATGAATCCAATTTTTTTTATCGTAATAACCAATATCTGATTTAATTTCATTAAGGAAATATTTTGTTGATTTTTAAATATATTAAGAAAGAAAATATAATGTCAAGTTAAAAATATATAATTTCCTCCAGTATTACTTGTTCGAAAATATATAATCCTCTAGTTTATTCATAGAACTACTTGTAACAGCTGATAAATGAATTGCTTTGTTAAACTAATTGCGTTTAAGGCATTTTCTGATTGGAACTATAAATCGTGAGGAAACTATGCAGAGAAAATTATTTTAGTTTTGCGAGTTAATAAGTCCGAGAAGTTTGGAATGAATCGCAAAAAGAATCGCAATTTGCAGACCATCGATCCGCGGCCAAGAATTCCGGTTGTTCTAGAACTTATTTTGGCTCTCCATTTAATCCTTCTGACCTTTCCTAAGCCATAAGAACGTCTACTTAAAATTTCTTTTTTTACACTGTAGCTTCAATCTGTTTGCCAGATCTTTTATTAAGAAAGGTTTAAATCATTTGTAGTTTGTGGTAAGGAATATAAGTAGCAATGGAGAAAAAGTAGTGAATGTAATTCGATTCTGGTTTATGAGCGTAAATGATTATATTAGTTTTGAAATAATCAGATTTAAGATAAAACCATTATTTTTAATAAAAATTCGAAATTAAATTTAAAAACATTTAATGCAAATATTTACAAAGGTTAAATTTAACCATCAAGTGGGTATGTACACAAAATGTTCATGTTTTTTAAAGAATCAAATTTTTACGAAACTATTTCTTAAAATGAATTGTAAATAAACAATATTTCGTTCATTAAACGTTTCAAATTATTTTTCTTCGATTACATATGGCAACCTATAACGGCTATGTTTTTATTGAAATGGTGATAATGACGCGTTTTGTCTTATACAAGAACTTCAAACATAAATAAATAAATAAATAAATAAAAATGAAAACAAAAATTGTTTAGTCTAAAACTACGCCAAAAAGAATGCCAAACAAGGAAAAAACAAATATCAAGATAAACACAACAATCTTGGAGTTACCTAAAATTCTTTATAATTTGTTCACATTTCAATTTTTTCTTGAATTCTTGATCACAAAATTACTGCAATACATCAATGGATTAATAAAAATCACTTAATTTCTGTACCATTTGTTCTTTTAATAAACTCAAAACATAAGAGGAATTTATCGGTGTTATAACGTTTTTTTTTAGCTTAAGTTTTTATTGGGGAAAGCAGGTGATGATGAATTTGGAGTTTTATGGCTCAAGAGCCAGTTTTGGCTATACTGCGCCAAACATTCATAGGTCTGTGGTCTGGACGGGAAAAGAAGAAAAGGAGAAATTCGATGACAAAATGGAGGGTCGAAAATAGAGAAGGATAACTGGGGTACCCCGGGATCGTGACACCCGTGTTTAACAAAGATAGTAAACCTCTTGTGAAAAGGAAAAGATTACTAGGGTACCTCGGGATTGTGACACCCGTACCCACCTAAAGAAGGTGAGCCCCTGAGGGAGGTGAAAGCAGGAGAGGTCAAATTTATGTGACGTAATAGATGCATTGCAACTATAATCACATATCATATATTACGACATGGCTACTAATCAGTTCATAAATTCATGTGATATCATAATCTCATGATAAATGCAATCACGTATTTCTGGCCAATCAAATCATTCTCTTCGCTGGGTGCAGGGTGCCTAGGGTTTACAGAGTCGACTCCGAATCACATGGGAATGCAGGGTTATAAATGCCATAGTTGCGAGCTATGACGCAAAGAAGCAGAGAAAAATACCCAAAATAGCAACTTATTAATTGGACAGAAAACCTTTTATTGAAAGGTTGTACTACAACAGGTGCTCGAAATTACGACCAAAAGTCGTGTGGTAGACTTGGTAAGAGCTGCATGGAATTCCTTACGTTGAGAAAGGTTCCTTCCGGCAGTTTTGCGGCAGATGGCGCTGAATGGAAGGTTTTGTGGACACCGATTCTGTTGAAAACATTATTTTCGATCCGTTTCCCGAGCAAGTAGGACGAATTAGCTTTCAAAAGAGGAACTCGTCGACATGATGATCGTGAATGGAGCTGCGGATTGTAACAGGCAAGCCGCTTGGTGGTTGTACCAATAATGTTACCCAAACAAGCGTGTTTCACATTGCAACACCTTCGCAAGCATAAACAGAAGGTTACTTGAGACTGGGTTCACAATGAGATCTATAATGAATCGACAGAGAACGACAAAAACACAGTGATGAGGAGGTGGTCTTACATCTGGTAGCCCGGTTCATTAGCCTGCCATATCACTAGATCTATGGAATTCTTCTTCTGGGGTCACATGAACAGTTTGGGGTACGAGGCACCCGTTCCTTCAGTTGATGACATAATCGCTAGAATATCTGTTGCTAACGGGTGGATACGTAACTAGACAGGAATCTTCCAGAGCGTAAGGAATTCAATACAATGCCGCTATCAGGCCGGCCAAACGACTTCTAGCAGTAATTTCGAACGCCTGTTGTAGTACAATCTTTCAAAAAAATGTTTTCTATCCCATCAATGTGTTTAAGTTCTTTTTCTTTTCTGCTTTGCACCATAGCTCGTAACAACGGGATTGGCGACCTTGCATTCCTATATAATTCCGAGTCGACTCTGTATCCCCTACACCAGGGATGGTGAACGAGTGGCACGCGAGCCCCTGATGGCAAGCGACACAACATTTTAGGCACGCCATCCATCAAAACGGTTAGCATTTCACTTCAAAATAATAAAATTCACAATATTAACATTGCACTGTTCAGCTACTCGAGGGCTTTTGGAGACAGACCACGTAATTTTGAACCATGGTCAAATGAAGTGGATGACACCTGAGCTGGCAGCCCCTCTCCTAACGGCCACACCACACCAACGGGAGGACGTTTGAGCTCTCGACAGATTTAACGTGCATCGCTTACCTACACGGTGGGTCTTAAGTGATACTGGGCTCGAACTCGTGACAAGGCCAGTCACGATCCAATACTTATAGCACTCGGCTACCGATGCCCCAAAATTCACTAGGAAGTATTACGAGCAAACATGATGATCGACAATTCTCAGTGAGATTTTCTGAGATTATTTCTAAGCGCTTAAGTTTATTATGTGCCCTGATGCGACTTCGTTTGTAAAACTGAACTTGTCCCAATTCGATTGGTTGAAAATTGACAAAATTTGAAATACAACTGAGAGATTGATCTCCAGTCTAGTTTAATATGGATTGAAAAATTTATTGAAATAAGGAGAAAGTTGGAATTAATTGAAACAGGAAGATTAAAAAGTAATATAGGTAAAAATTCTAACAATGGAATTTTGGAAACATGGAAATCGATTACAAACACATTTAACTTTTTGAAGAAGCTGAGTCATGCTATTTCAACCATATTTTCATCTGCTTATGACAGCGGATAATTATTTTCAAAGATGAAAAACATTAAAGACTCGTTTATAGAAATCGTTTGGTAGATGACTCCAAAACATCACGCATTTTCCTAAAAATAAAATCTTATAATCCTAACATAAGTTATTTGTCATCAAATCAGCTCTACACAGGAGTCTCACTCTAATGTTTCAAAATGTAATTTTTCGTAGTAAATAAAGATTTTTGATTTGTTAGTATTTAGTTTTATTATTTTACAATAATTACTAGTCAAAGGAATTTTACGGCATGTTTACACCTCATTAAACATTTCTTTGGAAAAACTGGCACGTTGATCCATAACGGTTCGCCATCCCTGCCTTACACACTCTGCATATTTGTCGGTCTGGTAGCGAATAACCCTGCATAATAAAGTTTTTTAAAAATCAATTTAGAATAAAAATAAAAAGAACTTTGAAGAATCCTAACATTTGACCATATTTATCCAATTATCAAATTTTAATTGCATCTAAATTTTACGAGTCGAACAAAAAGTGTAATCCTAATGTCGATTTTGAATTATAACGCAAACGATTACATTTATCATGTGACCGTCTTGAATTTAGCCGTTTAGTCAAGTACAAATTATTTATAGCTAACGCAATTGCTTTCACTTGTTTAATAATTCAATAAGAAAAGTAAACACAAATATTTTGTCCCAAACTATTAGTTGGCAATTTGGGCTGTTTCAAAATCCTTTTCTAAAGCAAGACTTCACCAAACGCATAACAATGCTACTAATGTCTTTAAAAAAAATTCTTTTTAAAGTACCCATGACAATTTTTACTTTTTATATAGCTATTCTTTAATTTATTTATTCTTTTATTTTCTACAAAGCTGGATAACATTCGAATTGAAAATGAAGAAGGTAACAGCCTGGAGGGGAAAAATGTTGACAAAGAAATCCTTTATCTTTGAGTTTATTTTAAATATTAAAAGGTTACTGAAAAGATTATTAAGAAAAAGTGGCGTTTAGAGTCCTTTCATTTTTAATGACATATCCCATTCTGAAATTCTAAAGAAAAAAATGAGAGAGAAACATTTCTTCAAATGTTTTTTTTACCGATCAATTGTTCCATGCGATTATAAAATGGAATTTAAGCAATTTTTCGCACAATCATTCTTAAGCGATTTTTGCACTTATTTGTTAAAATGATAAAAATAAACGTCTGACAATCAATATTTCATGAATATTATTTGCTCTTTACTATTAAATTGATTAAACACCTTGCATTAGTTCTTTCGAAGCAGGATTAAAATTACTGACGTATCAAACGATATTTTTTTTGTGTCTTCCTTATAAATTCTATTCCAATTCTTAGTACATGTAAAATATATCATGTAAATGTTGTTTAATACTTACAGTAACTATTATGATTAGTTATTGTAACAAAGGCGTATATATGTAGCTGAAATCATATTTTCTCATTCAGTTAATAATTTAATATTGCACTATAGCAGTGCTTCTGAAACTTTCAATATACGCGACCCACTATTCAATCATCATTTTCATCGCGCCCCTCTCCATACAATAAAAATGTATTGAATTCAATAATACTATACTTTGACACTAAAGCTACAATACGACTTTAAGCTCTTATGTGCCACCGACGTATATAAACGTCTCGCTCAGCCAAAGCATTAATTTTCTGGACCTATATATACGTCTTTCCGAAGTACTATTTTTTCTTTGCAGGGCTATCCAGAAAATTATTCTGAGAGCTTTGGAATGCAATGAAAGAAATTTGACAGTGGTTGCGAAGAATTTGCGTATATATATTCATTTCTTTTCTCCTCCCCCTAAAAGAAAAAATAAAAAGAAAAACGCTCGTCTACGTGATAAATGGTGGCATTGAGGAGCGAATTGCGTAACTTTTAATCGGTAGTTAAGGAATTAATTATAAACCGTACGAATTATCAAGATAAGTGTTAATACATGCCCATGGAGTCACTGATAATTATCAAAATTATTCTTAACTTAGTATTGTTAAATTAATAATAAAATATACATTGTACACAGTACTAATACATTTATAAGTGTATTATATCAGTGTTAATGTGTACTTTATATTTTATTATATCAGAAAGTATTTTCTTTGTTTAATTTCAGTAAATTAATTATTTTTTAAATAACCTTTTGTTTTCGACTTTTCAATATGATCGCGCCCCCCTTGTAGAGTTATCACGCCCCCCAAGGGGCCCCACAGTTTGAGAAACGCTGAACTATTACCATATCGAATGCCATATATATGCATTAGTCACTAGTTGGTGAAAGGACATTTAGTTATTACTCTTAATTAAGCCTGGGTTATATATGCAATTATTCTAACTTATTTATATGGGAAATGTTAATGTTGAATTAACTTGAATATTCATAGCTTACCTGTAATTTACTTACATTCATTTCAGTTATCCCACCTTTAGAAAAACTTTTATAATTTTTTTTGTTGTAGTTTACAGACAATAATTATAATAATAGTTTAAAATATAGGCTTTTCTTTGTCGTTAAAAAAAGTTATATCTTATATTTTACCGAAATAGTTAGTTTTTTCTCTCGTATAGGGAATTTTTATTTTTTGTAATCCATATTAATGTGAATATTTAAAAAACTGAGGTACTTTAGTTGTACACTCAAACAATTTTCAAATAATTGGGTTATCATATGTTTTAAATATCAATTTGTTTTAAAGAAAGTTTACAACTCATCAGATAAAAACGCTAACATATTGGTGATTACATTTTCCGCATAAATAAATACAACTGACTCTCTCTTGATAATTCGAAGTTGGAAGGACCAATGAAAAACTTTGAATTATTGAGAGTTCAAATTATCAAGAGGGTAGGAAAAAAACTCCCAAAATACACGAAAAGAAATTTTTTCCAACACATTTAAATTTGAAATTGTATAATAAAACAAGCCGTACCGTGGGTAGCCTAGTGGTTAGAGCACCGGACTCCGGACCAGAAGGCCTGGGTTCGATGCCCGTACCGCGAAATACCCTCCGAGTACATGCGAAGCACGTGCTCGTTAAATCAGTGGGACGAAAGTCTTGTGGGCTGATTCACGAGTGCAGGGAACTGGAGAAAATACTTAATACTTAAATACTTTTTTTATTGTAATACTATTTTTAAACCAATTTTATATACATTTGCTAATCTAAGTGACACTAAATATCATAAATATTATCCATTTATAGTTTTTCCCAAAAATCATGGTTCAGAATGGTGGGATCCTTTTAATCTTAACAAAGAAAAAAACAGTTCAAAGAAATTTTTAAAAGGCCCTTCCCCAGTGGGAAAATGCATTAAAGAACGACTCAAAGTTTCTGTAATCAATAAAAGGAAACTACTTGTGGAATGTTCATATTTTTATAAAGGTTGAATTGTTAATTTTAAGGCATGAGGAAACAGAGAATGGAAATCAATGCTTTAGATGGTTTTATAAATGTGTATTTTTTTAAAATAAGAAGTTTCCGACTTTTTTTAATTTTTTTTTATTGTATTTTTTAGATGTTTTTAAAATATTTTTATAAATATGAATATTACAAAATCTTCATTCAATTTTTGATATTTAATGTATAGAAATACATTTAATACAGATAAAATAGTGTCTAATATTGTTACATATATATATTTTTTCATGCTGCTGAATTATTTTTTACTTGAATATAGGTATTCTAAATTATTGTTTACTTAGTTTTTTTGTCCTGAAATTTCATTTTTTTGCAAATTTTTAAACCATTTTTCAAACAATTTTAATTTTTTTAAAATTTTTGTTTTTTGAAAGTTGGTGTGGTGTGGAAGTTTGGAGAGCTCACAGATGCATCCTCGTCACGTTCCGTAGTTTAAAATTTCGACGAATATTATAGATATTGTTACCAATAGCTTTCGCGTTCTTGAGTGTAGGAATTAAAATCAAATAAAATCGTCTGGGCTAAGATGCTCCAGAATCATTTATTAGAAATTTTAAAGAAATATTACGAAAGAAAGTGAGGGCTGACGCATTTCATAATTGTGAATTTCCCATCAAGTGATGAAAACAACTCCAAATGGCGCTTCAAAAACCCGGAAATTGAACCTTGAGGGATTGGTTCCTTCTACACAATGGTTTTCAATTTCATCGAGACGACCCCATGACTTTACTGAAAAAAGTCGAACGATTTCGCGATAAAAAAGGGTTTTCTACCGCCTCAAAAAATTTTTAGCGGGCTTCCTTCTAAGCGAAAAAAAAACGCTGGCAGAGTTTAAATTTAAAAAAAATTTTCAATAAACCACGACTAATGATTTAAAAAGGCAATGGCGCATGTGTCATGAGACCCGCCCCCTCAACAAGAGATCACCAGCAACGTCAGACCCCGGGGCCCATGACCTTCTTTTGACCCTCCATCTTTTCCTTTAAATTTTTTCTTTCCTCCCCCAATACCTATAATGTACGGATAGCCAAAACTTGCTCTTGCGCCAAAAAAAACCCAAACTCAACTCAACTCAACCAACCCAACGTCTCCGGTATGTTTCAATGACCTCAAACCTATTGAGATGTATAACAATTGCAGTAATTGGCTAGAAAAAAAACCCCTTCTGTATCTTCAAAAAAAAATAACAGAAAATAAAAACTTTCTTCTCCTTTTTTTAGTCGCAAACAACAAATGGAATGAATAAAACCTGTAGGATTCTTTTTGTCTCAATCGTCTAAGGGGCATGGGGAGCTGGACTATAGGTCAGTGATCAAAAAGCACCCCCAAGGTAAAACTTATCGGGGAAAATTCTAATAAATTGAACTTTTTTTTTACGTGAGGTACTTTTTTTTTAATTACGTGTTGTAGTTATTTTTTAACATCAAAAAGGATTTTATAAAAGGTAGAAATTGATCACGTTATTTTTTTAAAAAAAGCTTAAATTATAGCAATTTTAAAAAGGGCAGTAAACATCGTTTAAATATTGAAACTATACATTGTAAATAAATGATACTCTCTGCCAATATATAGACGTAATCTCTCTCCTTGATAAGACGTAGGCTTTAAAAATTTACAACAAGGTATAATAGACTCCAAAAATGAACAAAAACAAAATGTTTAGAAAATGAAACTTTTATTTTTGGAAACAATCTATTGTGTCTTGTAAAGGAAAGCAAATTGCATTACATGTTTGCCATTTGTTACAACTTTTGTTCCGGTTTATGTTACAGTTATTTTTTGTAACAAATATTGTTAGTTTTTTTATTGCTAAAAAGTTGAAAGTAATAATTCTACTCATATGAGTCAAACTTTTACAAGTTTTCCCTCTTTAATTTACTTTACAAAACTGTAACTGTCAAAACTTTTTATAACTTTGTTAACTTTAAGTGAGTTTCCGTCTTATTACCTCAAAGAACTGAAATGAAGTAAAAGTGAACGAGAAAAGGTAAATATGAGAACTTTGACATTTATATAACAATGATGCTATGTTAACAAATATTTTATTCCCAATTACAGAACTGCTTGAAATTATTTATTCTTGTATGATTCATACAGTGCTAATTTTTTTAATGAAATTTATAGTGAAATATTATTTTTAATCTTATTATATATATATATATACAGATAGCGGAATTTTATTATGCTGAATTTTTGAAATAGTAGTTTCTGATGAAAGTTTGGAAAGTTAACGCCAAAGTATAGTATGGAAACCAACATTTTAATACGGAATAAGAATAAATAGTTATTCTTATGTGATTATGCATAAAATTGTCAAAGTTTCTCAAACAACAATTTTTTCGGAAAATTAGCAATAAAAGGTTCATCAATAACTAACTTTTTTGGTGAGCATTCTAAGTAAATTTCAAATTATAAGAAAATAATTTTTTAAAAAATTTGTGAATTCACAAGCTATTGAAAATAATATACTTTTGGCATTAATTTTGAATAAACTAAACTCAGTGGTGCAGCAGCCCATGTGGGCCAAGGCCTACCGTGCCCATCTCGGTATACGTGACCTTGGGTACTGATGTGCCTGATCAAATGTCCCGATCATGTAATTAAGTCTGAAGCCAAACCCCAGGTGTTGAGTCCCCAAGAACTCTTGGTACTCATTTATCGACCCACTGAAGGGAGGAAAGGCTGAGTCAACCTTGCTCAGCCCGAGTATATAACACCGAATTTGGGGTATGGAAGCGTTTTACGCTACCACTCAGCCACTGGGCCTTTTTAAATAGAAGTCACAATCAACAATTTAAACGTTATTAGCTACGAATGTTGCGATATTCAGAGACAGTCAAGCTTTATGAACGACATTTGAATCGTTATATCATTTTTTAAAAAAGAGGTTAAAAAGCAATGATGTCTTAAGGCATGGGCCTGGGCTATAGGCTACATATCGTTCTTGACTCGGCTTCGGTGAGATCATGATCCGAATAATTTTAATTATCGAATGTTACATCAGGAAATATTCTCCGAATTTCAATTTGTATACCAAATGGCAACAAGGCAAGTCTGCTTTATTATGACGTCATTTAACCATGTTTAGGTTCGAGCCTACCTCTAGGTAACGCCATGATTCCTTAAGTCGAAAGGCGACAGTTGGTGTGTTCGTAGATTAGTGAGAATGTGAGTCATACACACATTTATTTGTTACGAGTTACAATTTATACGAGTATTTGCCAACATATACTGTATGTTATATACTAAAAGTTTGCAGATTGGACCTAATTCTGCATAACAGCCGAGGATATCAAAAAATCTTCAGATTTTAGATTTCAAAGGTTTTCATTTCAAATATATTCATAACTGAAATAAAAAAAAAAAATTTACGTTCTTAATTCCTACTAAATATTTCAATATCAAGCATCTGAAAATACCTAAAAAGCATCAAAATTTACTTGAAAAAATCCAAAATACTCGACTGCAAGATCAGTAATTTAATGAGTAAATGCCGCATTTGCAATTTTTCGGTTTCTTTGTGTTTCATTGTACTCATTTCAGTAATTGTCATGAAAAACTTTTAATACTGGAAGAAAACCTAGAAACACTTAACTAGACGTTTTGTTTGTGATAATCTTTTTTCAATCTGCGTTTTTAACACATTTTTTGTAATATTTCTTTTCAAATCCCACTATGTTTATCTTTTTTAATAGGAAAGAGCAAGAGAAGATATTTGTTGAAAAAACAAATCTTAAATTCTTTTTTTTAAGGTATCCGACTACGTTCTGAACCGTGATTTTAAAAAAGCGCATAAATGGATAATTTTCATGATATTTACTGTCATTTAGATTAGACTACATATATAAAATTATTTTAAGGATATTTTGACAAAAAAAATTATTTAAATATAATATTTTGCCAAAAAATTAACATAGAATAGTCTTTTTTTGAAAATAATCTCCTTTTGTAAAAAATGCTTCTTGTATAATAATATTTTGCCTGTATATAGCTCAGACCTCTTTACAGAGGCTTGACTATGAGTTTTGAAAATTAACATTACTTTTAGAGTTAGAACCAAATGAAATAATTATCGGCGTTTTTTTCTTAAAATTGCTTCTCTCTGTTGTCGTAAAATATGGATAAACCGACTTCCAAGTTATGCGTTTCAAAAATTCTAGTTGAGCCTCTGTACAGAGGTCTGAGATATATACAGGCAAAATATTAGTACAATAGAAGCATTTTTTACAAAAGGAGAACATTTGGAAAAAAATTGTTCTAAGTTAATTTTTTGCCAAAATATTGTATTTAAATAATTTTTTTAGTTCAAAATATGTCCTTAAAACAATTGTATGCATGTATTCCAATCTAATTGACACTAAATATCATGAAAACTATCCATTTATTCGCTTTTGCAAAATCACGGTTCCGAACGTAGTCGGATACCTTAAATTCTTTCATATTTCAACCATTTGTATCATATGGCGACATTTAGGCTCATTTTAATTAAGTAAGCAGCAACTCTTCGCAATTCAGCAACCACAATTATTATTGGGATTGAAGCTTTATGACTTGACACAAACACTTTAGTTCAACTAGAATCAGTCTATTTTTTCTTCGATATAAGCACTTTGTCGAATAACTATACCGCTGAGAATCATTTTCATTTAAAGCAAAATAGGTATTTTGATTTGGTTTTTTTTTCTACCTAAATGAAATTTTTATTTATTCCTTAATTTTTTTCCTTCCAATATTTTCCCCATATTAAATTAAATATACTTGATCCATATAGAATTTAAAACTTATTTAAATTGCCATGGCTATTTTATAATTACAAATAATTTTGCCACTTTTTATTTTTATTTTCTCGAATTGTTTGATTAATATTGCACTGTTCAATAAGCATATGTTAATAGATTTTTTAATATATATATATATATATATAGTGTTTTTATAATAGAGTCAAACACACATGTTGCAGGGACATCTTTATCTGATTGTGGTCGCTTAACTGAAGTGATAATTTTTTTAAAAAAAATAATTGCACATTTTATCGGCAAACAGAAAGCGAAAAGCAATACGAAAACACACGGAATTATGTTAATGGACAAAAGCGCTCTTCATTAGCATTCCAAAGATCTCAGTTTTTATACCTATTTGTACTGAAAGCTTCTAGGATGTTTGATGTATGATTTGCAGTATTCGATACAGTTAATAATCAGGATTGTTGCAGCTTCTCACTTTAGAAAGTTTCGATGTTGCAATTTTTGTAGAAACAAAGTCGCAGTTAATATGAATTTTCCCATTATGTCCTTAACCTTAAACTGTCTATCACAGAGGTTCTCAAACTTTTTTGTCTCCTAAACCCCTTGCCATGTTTATCGGTTTGAAATATACCCCTGCTTACCTAATATTGAATTTTTGTAAATTTACCAATTTAAATATCTTTTTAACAGATGGTATAGATTTTACTTTAAACGATTTAAATTTGTAACTGAAGTAAATTATGGTCTTTAAAACTTAAGAATAACATGTTAATTAAATTAAAATTTAATTAATACATAAAATAACTGAGGAACAAACAAATGCTTTTAAAGGGAGAAAAAAATCTGGTGCTACAATAACATTTTTTCAGCATTTGAAATCAAACATGTCAGGTTAAACCCTAAATCTCCTCAGTTAGTTGAGTCCAGACCTTATTCACTCCCCACTTTTTTTTGTTTTGGAGATTGGCAACCACGCTGTAACTCTTTCTCACAAGGAAAAGTAATTAAAAATTTTCTCACGACATTCCATAATTCGTTATAAATAACAGGTATGTCTTTTAAAGCCGTAATTCCAGACATGGTCCTTGTTTTGATAAAATTTATGCTGTCACCTTGTAACTGCAAATTAGTCTGATTAAAATTAGTAAATAAATCTATTAAATAGATAAAATCTGATATCCACTTGGCTAAATTTTTTTTAAAACTTAAAAACATGATTTGGTTTAATAAGAGCTACCATCACAGATCCCCATTTACACCTCATGGACCCCCAAGTTTTTTTCGCTGACGTGGACCCCTTTCAAGTCGTCATAGACCCCTAGGGGTATATATGGACCACTTTGGTAATTAGTGGTCTCTATCACCTGATAATTAATTCTTTAAGGTATCCGACTATACGTTCGGAACCATGATTTTAAAAAAGCGCATAAATGTATAATTTTCATAATATTTAGTGTCACTTAGATTAGAATATATGTATAAATATGTTTTAAGGACATTATGACAAAAACAAATTATTTAAATACAATATTTTGGCAAAAAATTAACTTAGAATAACCTTTACCCCAAATGTTATCCTTTTGTAAAAAATGCTTCTATTGTATTAATATTTTGCCTGTATATAGCTCAGACTTCTGTTCAGAGGCTCAATTATGATTTATGAAAAATTCACATTATTTTCAGAGTTACAAACATTTGAAATAATGATCGGCGTATTTTCTTAAAATTTCTCCCTTCTGTTTTCGTAAAACATGGATAAACCGACTTCCAAGTTATGCGTTTTAAAAATTCTAGTTGAGCCTACAGAGGTCTGAGATATATACAGGCAAAATATTAATACAATAGAAGCATTTTTTACAAAAGGAGAACATTTGGAAAAAATTTTATTCTAAGTTACTTTTTTGTCAAAATATTGTACTTAAATAATTTTTTATTGTGATACTATTCTTAACCCAATTTTATATACATTGTCTAATCTATGTTATGCTAAATATCATAAATACTATCCATTTACACGCTTTTGCAAAATGACGGTTCCGAACGTAGTCGGATACCTTAAGACCATCATAGATAAAAAAAAATTAAATGGAGAATCTTTATACACACACCACACTGTACTTCAGATTTATTGTAAACTTTTGTAATTAGTCATATTTAACGAGAATTTCATGCTTAAATTATTATTCTTATAATCCATATGTTAAAATAGTGTCATGGATTAATTATTTTTATAAGAACCCTTTGACATACTGGAATTAACAAATTCCTTTCAGATACCATTTATACTTCCTATTTAACTTTTCTTCGGCATCAACAGTTAAACATATTTTTTTTTCGCCAGAAAAATTTTTCACTTTAAGGATAAGAAAAAATCATGCTATGTTTTACTTTGAAACAAAAATAAATTTCTTCTGTAAATGAAAAAAAGCGCGATTGACAGTCCACTTTTACAAAAAAAGGGAGTAAAGAGAAAAGAAATGAACTGCTACAAAAGAATCGTCTTGCAATTTTCTTCTTTCTGAGCAAAAAACTTAGATTTGTGTCATATTTTTAGAACTTGAAGAGATTATATTTAATATATAGCTAAAAAAAGTCATTGACTCTTTTCTAAAGAAATATTAATGCTCACGTAAAATAATCGAGTTAAAATATGGAGATCAGTTCATTAAGAAGAAAAGTGAAGGGATAATTAAATTGTTATGGATAATTTTTGGTTCTTGAGATAACTATCACAACAAAAGAGACTATCGAATTATTATCTGAGAGATTTTCTTTTCAAGTTGAAAATTAAATTACAACAAAGAACATATTTCCAAATGATAACGAAGTAGGAGAACAAAGAGTTTTTAGACCCCTTTTTAAGCAGTGATAATAGTAATTAATACCTAGGCTTAAATATGTACTATTCATAGAATCTAGATATCTTTTAGTGGATCATATATACAACAGCAACACTTTTTTCATAAATAAAATAAGGTTTATTTTAATGAAAGAGTTCATTTTGCGTATCTAAAACAATGAAAACCGGTAAATGTCATGTATTTATGTTGATAATGAAGCATTACCATAGGTATTGGAAGCATTGTTCAGGCGATTCCATTATCAAAGGAAAAAAAAAAATCAATTATAATTTGGCCGACCTCTCACCCTCATGCAAGCTGTTAGCTTGCTGGTTATTAAGTAACAAATTTGTTGAATGTTCTTTTGAAAGTTTGCTTGCTATACATACCTCAATCGGTGTGTTAGATCAGAAAAATCTGGGGATGGTCGGATGGTTTGGACTCTGATGATCATCAGAATCCAAACATGCCGTATTAGAGAGAATGCTGGCTGTAGAGACGGCCAAGTAAGTGTTGAATAAGTCTTGAGAAGTGGCAGAAAAGAAAGGCAGCACTGTTTTATGTTTTGCATTATCATGTTGAAAATGGAAGATGAAAGATCCTTGATTGAAACAACAACATTACTGGTCATAGAATATTATCGATGTAATTCTGTACTATAAGGGAGATAAGGTTGATAATAAAGGCGCCACTTTCTTAAAAACGTAACGCCCTGTACCATGGCTTCGGTTGTAGGGTTTCTAAAAAGGTTCCCAACGGGGCGATAACGCCCCTTGTGGGCGTTTCGGGTTTTAAAGGGGCGGAAAAAACCCAGAAAAAATTGGGGGGCGTTGATATGGCAAGAGGGTGTTGGAAGATTAGCCAAATATAGTCAAAAAAGATTTTTAAAATCCCCTGATAATTCATTTCTATCACGTGTGCAAAAATTAAATATTTCGATATGAGACTTCACTGTTCAGAAAAAAGACATCCCCTCTCTGGTATTTTACGATTCTGGGGCTGCATTTTAAAACTAACAACCTGTCTTGCCAAATTTGGCGAGATGCACCCCAAAGTCGCAAAAAACTGTTGACTTTTGTTGAAAGGGTCACCATTTTAGTGAAAGGGGGCAGAAAACCGGATTTCCCATAATATCAGAAGGAAAAAGCCTTCAGTGCAAAATTATATTTTTTATTGTTTTTATGTACATATTTATTTTGTCCCAAAGCCCGAAGTTGGGCCCAGTTGCTTTTTGGGCCAGGAGGTTTGGCCAAAGTCCAAAATACTTGAATTAATTTTTGTATTTTATACTTTGGACGGTCATTTCGCAAGTGGGGGAATTTTGGGCCCCAAACCCTAATGTGATAAGGGTTAGATTGAGTCTATGGAGCAAAAAAAGACTAAGGATAAATTTTAAAGGGAAGTTGACAAATTGAGTACTCAATTTGCCCTGTATTCATACTCGATCCCGCAACGCATTTGCTTAAGATATAATTCGTCATTTTAAGGGGGCGCAAATCTAATCTTCACACTATCACATTGTTACAGCATATGCTTTCACGGGAAAAGTTTCTACTCTTGAACTCTCACAGAAGTACTCTTTTTTTAAATACTTCTTTTTTAAACAGTGTGTAAAACCATCTGCCCTTTTTTTTCACACATTGGCCAGTCAAAGCCAGAAATCAACAAAAGTTTGGGACTTCCCAGGTAAGTTTACGGCAACGTTGGCCAAAATGGGGAATTGGCCGTTTTTGGGCTTTGGCCTCTTTTTAAAAAAATTCACTGGGACAAAAAATGCCCCCTTAAAGGGGCAACATAGCGAGATTCCAACTAAACTGTATTCTAAGGGGAGTCTGTAAAAGTGCGTAGGCGTCGTTGGACGCGGGAAAAAATTAGAGCCCCGGGGAAATAAGCGGCGAAGGGTAGACAAATCGTCGCCAGTGGTTTCCCCGGGATCAATTGTAGGTAGTTTAAAAATAGAACACCCCTCGCAGGGCTCCAGACTCAGGCTCCCCCAATCTACCCATCGCAGCATGTACTGCGGTACGATGAAAACGGCGTTGCCTTAATATTTTGCTATTTCAACTTATATTATTTAAACCGGCAGTATCCCTTGCACCCCTTTTTTTAACTTGGATCAAGTATAAGTAAAAAAAAACCCATGTCGGAAGAAAAAAGAAGAGGCGGCAGTACAGTGCGGATTATATAAAATCGGTTTATCGAAAATTTTCCAAATCCATCATCTCCATTGTGCCTTTTTGTAAAAAACTTTTTCGAATGAAGTGATGAAACCTTCTAGGCTTCAAGATCATCTTAATAAAATGCATCCGGATAAGAAAGACAAAATATGGGGCTTTTTTCTAGAGATAAAAAAAAATTGAAAATCAGCCAACTATATAAAAAATTATTTTTCATCGGCTTCTAACCAAGACGATGACGGGACTTAGAGCTTCGTACAATATCTCATTGTTGATTGCTAAAACAGGCAAGCCACATACTTTTGGGGGAAAAGAGATTTAATTTTACCAGCAGTTAAAAAGTAATAACCACCGTGCTCCATAAACCAGCTACAGATTTTTTCCCCAAAAAAATTCCTTTGAGCAATAATTCTGTGCAAAGACAAAATTGATGAGATGGCTGAAAACTTTGGGAAGAATCGTTGTGCAATTATCTCCAGACTTGTCAATTTTCAATTAAACTGGATGAGCCCATTTTACCAACAAATGAAGCATTGTTATTGTCGTACGTGGGGTTTATCAAAGATGAAAAATATGTCAAAAATGTTTTTTTGCTCCCCAAATTTTGGGAAACATATAAAAAAGGGGCCATTTTGATACACTGAAAAAATTTTTTTGACAAAAAGGAAATTCCTTTTAATAATATTTGTCGGTTGCTACGGATGGCGAAACCGGCTAAAGGGGGCGTCAAAAAGGGGCTTAATAGCATGTTTAAAAAAATAAAGTTCCGGACGTGCTTGCTGTGCATTGCGTAATTCATCGACAGCTTTTGGGTTTTGCAAAAAAATTTGAGCGAACGTCTCCATACATCACTGCAAATATGTTAAAAAGAGCAGTTAATAAAATAAAGAAGTAACTCGTTGAATGACAGATTATTTAGTCAGTTTTTGCATTGCACAAATGATGAAGATTTCAACCGATTGTTGCTTCACAAAGGGGTGCGCGGGGGTTTTCCCAAAAGGTACTTGTTTGACCCATTTTAAATCTGTTTAAATTTCTAAAGAGTTCTAGGAAACAAAGACACGGAATTGCGCGACAACCCCATCGCACCCAAAAAACGATATTGCGTACTTAGCAGCCCCTCTATAAATTGTTTAATGATGTCAATCTCCAACTTCGGGGAGAAGACTTAAACTTGATTAAGACTAAAAAAAAAACATTGCTGCTTTCGTGTCTAAACTGCTTTTATAAAAAAAGAAATATAGGCAGACGTGAATTCCATACCTTCCCATGTTTATCATTAGTATCATTAAAAGGACGACTTGCTTGTTTACTGTCAGCCGGAAAACCTCTACAATGATTAAAGGGAAAATGATTCGAGGACATTTTAAACATGGACATACCAGACGGGAATTTTGGGATCTTTTTTCCAATGTCAACACACCCAGGACCATCTCAGTTAGAAGAACTGATAGAACTGACAAAATGGGGAAATTTTTAAAATTAAATTTTAAGAATGGCTACCAAAATTTTGGCTGCAGAAGTCGGGTTTCCCCAATTGTACCAAGATTATGGTCGATTGTGCAACGATTTCTGCTAGCATTCCCATCTTCATATTTAGCAGAACGTGGATTTAGTGCTGTAGCAACATTGGTAACGAAAAAAAAACGGCTCCATGTTACTGAATGCGGCGATTTACGATTGTTTTAATTAAAATCGAGTCTGATATTAACAAAACTTCTTAAAATGCATCAAATTCCCGCCCCTTTTTTCATTAGTTGTTAAAATTCGATGCCTTTTTAAAATTTTTAAAAAAAATACTTTTTAAAAATAATTAAGTATGCCTTTTGAGGGGTTTCTCTGAAACTGTCAATTTATTTATTTAGAAAAAAAAAGTTTATATTATGGGGTTATTTCCGGATCATCAAAAACCCCCGCCTGTCCTTATAACAGGTTTAAAAATTTTTTTTTCAAACAAAAGAAGAAATTCAACAGCGTTTCAATTCCAACATTCTATTATTAAATTTTTTTTTAATTTAATTTTGTTTTTACCATGCATTTGGGACGCCTTATTTTTAGGGGGGGGTATTGAAATATTCACTAGAAAAAGGGGGGACCAGTTCGAAAAAAGGGTTTGGGGAAACCCATGGTCTACGATAATCATGCCAGTACCCCACCCATGACCTGGGCTACGACAGACATATCTTCACTGGTCATCGAAGCTCAGTAAAAAGAGGGTTAAAATCGTTCGAACTAAACATAACAGTCTAAGTTGAATGTTCTCAGTACTATTGCAAACCCACCTGACAAATATATTGCCGTGAAGGACAGTCGACACAATGACTACCCTGACTTCCACCCTCTTTCATAGTGTCGCTCGTTGATGGTCATTGCAGTCATTGGTTTTCCGTTAAAAAAGTCAATCGTTGATGATTGGGCCAGGACTGTCTGCATCGATCGGAAGATTCATTTGTTTTTGTGTTTTATCTTTTTCCCCGGAAAACAAAATTCACGCTTCCCCACTCACTGTATGGTCATGGTTCAACCTTATGTACTAAGCCTTAGGATTTGACAATCTTGTTTCCAGTAGTCCAATTGGATTTCCTTTCTTAATTAGTAATATCTGCTTATATTGTAAACAAATTCGTCTGCGAGGCCTTGATTCAGTCAGCATTATTTTCATAACTATTTACGTGCTAGGTTAATATGGGCTAGAAGTCCAGGTACTCAATCATCGGCCGTGAAAGATTCAATCATTTTTATTCTGTATCGTAAGGAATATACATACACAAATTCATCCCGTTTGGACAAATCCATCCAGGAACCTCACTTTTTCAAGACCTTCACCTTATATATATTTATTTAAGCATATTATGGGTATTATTTAAAAGCTAATTTATTGTATTTCTTTTTCCTTTTTAATATGCATTCGCTTGAATAACTGTTACTTCTTAAATAAATCCTATTTATGGATTATTTACAGTTGAATAATTAATAAATCTCAAACTAAGCGGAAAAAATTTGTTAGATTTCGGGAATTTTTTCCTTTCAATATTGAAGAGAATTTTTTTTTTTTTATTACTTTGGGTCTCTTGAAAAAAAAATTAAATAACATAATAATTATGAAGTTAAAAAACTTAATTTTGTCAAATTTAATTATGAAATATTTAATAACTGCTTGTGGATAATTCTGCTAGTTAAAATTTTTAATTTCGAACACATATACTGTACTTGCTTAATTTTTGTAATAGTTTTAACGCTCATTAAATTCAAAGAGAGAACATTCTATTTTATTTGTTAGTTAATTAAGTATTACATTTTTTAAAATATTTTTTTTTTATATTCTCTTTTACTCTATAATAATGAATTATATTAGCACTAAATGAAATGTTTAGCTTTTCAATTCAATTGCGTTAAAAAAAAATTGCGTTTATTTATCTTAAATCTGTTATAAATAGAAAAAAGTCACATTATTTTTATTGTATTAAGTAATATTGATTAATTATATAATAATTTGTAATTAAATTTGTTTTTTATATAAAACTATTTTTTTTAACTATAACGGGTTTACTGCATTGATAGAACCATTTTGCATTTAATATAAAATTTGATAATTACTTAATTTAACTGATACGCAGTAAATAAAGAAATAAATAATTTTTATAAAATTTTAAAGAAATCTTTATCAATTGATAATTATCAATGCTTTTTAAATTTTTTTTATTTTCAAATGAAAATATAATCTATCATTCGGGTTTCTGTTCTGAAATATTTCACTGTGGGTTTTATTTTTTTTGAAAAATAAAATAAAAAAATTCAATCATACTGTACTCTAAACAGTAACAAAACACAAAAAAGAATAAAAATATCAAAAAAAACCAAATCGAGTTTCAATTTTTCTTTTTAAATAAAAACTTGATCTTTTTAAATTAACTCATTAAACACGATCATAAAAAACCCTTTAAAAAAATAAGGATATATTTTACAATTAAAAAGTTTTTTTTTTTATTTCTATTACATGACCAGAAGAATTTTAAGAAAAAATTTTTTTTGACGAAAAAATGAAACTTCTCAAGTAATTTACTTTTTAAGTTATGCTGAGCTTTGTTGTGATTCTAGAAATTACAGATTGCCTTTGGGAAAAAAATTGATTTTTTTAAAATTAAAAAATTTTTTCACGCACAGAGAAACTATAAAAAAATTCCTCATTCATTAGATTGATCCCAGAACAGAACATAATTAATTTTTTGCGAGCTGATCCTTAGGAAATCAGCAGCATTTGGGGAAAAAGTTAAAATATAACTTTTTGGTTTTTTTTCATCGTAAAAGGGGGCTATAAAATTTTCTCTTTTCGAATAAATGAAATAATTTTTTTAAAAAAAAATTTTAAATTTTGTTTCTATTTCTTTTTATTTCGGAAATTTTATTTTTATACAAATCCGCTAATCTGGGCCGTAAATAATAAATAAAAAAAGTTAAAATAAAATTTACGATGCCGGTTGGCGATTTTTTTAAACCCCTTGGTCCCCGTCGTATATATACGTCCCGCGCAGCCAGTAAGTTCGCCCAAGACATAAAAAAATACGTCTTTTCTGCAGTGTGAATTTTTTTTTGAGCTGCTTTTTCAAAAATTTTTCAAAACTTTTGATTGCAATAAAATAACTTCGATAATGTTTGTATAGGATTTATTTATTTCAAAAAGGGATTAGTTTATTTATTCCTTTTTTTTTCCCCCTCAATACATCATATACTGCACCTTTATGAAAAAAAGGTGCTACTAAAAGGAATTTCGTAACTTTTTTAAACCTGAGTTAAAAGGGGTTTAAAAAAGGGTCAAAACTACCTTAAGTGTTACCAAAAAAATTTTTTCAGAAGAAAAAACGTTATAAAAATTTTTTTTAAAAAAGCCTTTTGGGATAATTCTATATTTTATTTCAATATTTATTCTATCTTTAGCCGTCAAGCCGCAAGTACTCTCGTGAGGTTGGTGGAAAGGGAAGGAAAGTGGGAGGCCCCTGACCCCTACCAGGTTATTCTCCCTCAAAATTTGGGTTTAACCCATCAAAATAGTACTGTCACCTGCATGGTGCTCAAATCTAAGGCTAACAACAGGCGTAAAAATCTAGTCCTCAGCCGCGATGAATTTCGTGGACCTTGATCTGATTTTACTGCCGATCAGGTAGCATAAGCAACCAATAAAAAAAAAAACAGATGGGTTTTTATAAGAGGGCGACTTTTTTACTCCCAAAAACTATTTTTTCGGGGTTAAATAGAAATATTTTATACTAATAAAATTTTTCTGATATGTTATGCATTTTATATGACTTAAAACATTGTAATTAATATAAAGTATTGAAACATTGAATGAATTAGTCGAGGAAATATATTACCAATATTATTTAAAAGATTTGACGTGTTAAACATTTAATACTTTTTCTTATTGAAAATCCCCATCGAAAATTTATAATAGCAATTTAAATGATCCAATTGTTTCACAATTATACAAGGTAAACAAATCATTCAATGGAAATATGCTACTAAAATTTGTTTTGCGAATTTAAATCTTCCAAACAATTAAAACTTACAAAAGTACAAACGAAGGCTTAAAAGGAAATCTCTTTTACAACAATTTTTAAAATGCTATTATCGTTTCGAATACAATCTAGAACTAAAGTAAATACTAATGTATTACAAATGTGTTTCCGATTTCCCCCCAAAAAACAAAAACAGATGTATTTTAAAAAAAAATAAATAAAAAATTTTTTTTTAAATATTTTTTATTCTGGAAAAAATGAATAAATTATGCGACA
>BMAV01025668.1:0-10694 GCA_019973955.1 Trichonephila inaurata madagascariensis | reverse complement strand
AAAAAAAAAGAATAAAAGCTTAGATACGATATCCATATATTTTGAGGGAGTATTATCCAGTAGGTGGTTGATAGAAGCAGCTAACAAAAACGGACTTGAACACACCCAAACATCAAACGAAAATGACGATAAACTGTTTCATTGTTTTCATGAGGATAGAAAAAACCTTAAAAAATCCCTATGTTCAGGCGTGACACTTATTTGTAAGAATGCCTTTTCAATGTCAGCCGATAAACCAATACAGTACATACGAAATCTATCCAAAATATCTGGTATTAACTCTATTAAATTAGGACCACTAAGCAAACAGTCATAAAGCGAAGGATTATTTCCTTCTCTAGAAGTTGCATTAAAAATAGGTCTTATTTTTGTTGTTTCAGAAATTTTAGACACGGCTGTATGAGGAAGATAATAAGCATCTGTTTCAAATTCGGTTTCAGGGACTTTTTCTATAATTTTTAATGCTTCCCATTCATCAAAAATACTAGCATATTCTTCCAAAGGGAATTTTCTACTCCATTTTTTAAACGTCAAGCCTTTCAGAGAGAGAGAGTTAAGCCTCTATTATCCCTTAGTTGGCCCTCTATCTAAAAGGTAATGCCACTTCATATCTGCCACTTGGAAATATCTTTGTCTTTCGAAATCTTTCAATCATATCCGCGAATGCTGTATCTCACTTTTAATATTCTCTACTGGATCTCTGATCCCTATAGTTTCAATGTCCCATAATTCTTTAACATTCAGTTTATTTAGAAACTTAACTGTCTCTCCCGAGTGGCCGGTACGGAAACCTCAGTATTATTAACTTCTTGGCTCGATTTACCCATTAAAGTGAACCCTAACATAGTACCAATAGCTATCAGACCCGACATTAATTTTATAGTTCTACCCGACAAAATTACATTAATTACATCAGTTCCTAAAAGCATATCTATTTCATTAACAGAATTGCATAAATCAGGCACTATGATACCCTTTTCCTTTATTTCAGATAGCACCTGCAAATCATTTACTTTAGGTAAGTATCCACATATTTATTTTCAGAAAAAACATCAATTTGACAAGAAAAAAAATCTCATCTATACTCTTAATAATAACATTGTATAGGAAATGCTTCCTTGAAGCCGTCTCCCCCCCCCCAAACACACCATGAACAATGGTTTCTTTTGATACCGGTTTTAAATTTAAATGATCAAAATAACTGAGTTAAGTAAGATCTTTGAGACACATTATCTAGCAAACAACGCAAAACCATTTCATTCTTATTATTACAATTTTAAAACTATAATTTGCAAATACACATTAGTAATTAAAGACTGACTGGCAAGGAAGTTACTAATGGTAACCCCAACTGTCTCATTGTTGAACTAAATCTCTATTTTATTACATAATAAAGTGTGTGATGGGTTTTATCGTCACAATTCCTGCACTTTAACATTTTTAGTCTGCAAGAATGAGCATTATGACCTTTATTTAAGCATCAAAAACATGCATGATTTGTAATTAAAAACTCTTTATCATTTAACGACAATTTTTTAGCGATGAGACAGCCAGAGCTCCAGTGATTACATTGAGAGCAAAATAAACAAAATTTTAGCTGTCTGATTCTCTCCTGCAAGCGACGAAAGTTATAATTTGTAGCCAAAGATGGCTCCTCTGTGGTGGCTGAGTCTCTGGATTACGTGACCCTGGGTGTCCGGAGCGAGCGAGAGAATCATTTCTTCAGATTCAACTATGAGAAAGTCATTAATCTGGTGTCGAGGGATCGCCACCGCCTTGACCCTTCCATGCCGGGTCAAAGCATCAGCACACTTCAGGCCCAGCACGGCTTCCGGGCAAATACGGACTCCAATGAGAGGCTCCAAAAATCAGTGAATCCTTTCTTTGCGTTCTCCTGCAGCGATTCTTAAAGCTAGAGTTTTGTTCTTTTAAAACATCATATACAGTTCGAAAAGTCTGCTTCTCATCTTTCCAGCAGTACTTTGCAGGCTAACCAAACCAAGCAAGTCTCTTATATAAATCTGTACCAAGTAGATCTTCTCGGACCAAATTGTTCTTTGATTTTGCCGCACAGTTTTGCTGGGTGAGTTCTCGTTATGGAAACCACCACCACTCTGAATATTTTTGAGCCCCGGAAAACATCGTACGAACAAGATGTAATGCACCTTATCGTCGCCGCCGGGTCAACCGAATCGATGAATTTTTTCTGAACTGAGACTAAAAATTATAAAAGTCCTTGGGACCACCTTTTAAACCTACGAATTCTGTGCCTAAAGCCATATTTTTTTAAAGCGTATTCTGCGGGCCGGTTTCAGTCGTTTGTGGTTTTATCAGATTCTAATCATAATTCAGCCCGCAGATAACTGATTCACTCTATCGCGCAGCATTTTTTCGCTTTTGGAGTCATCTTCATATTCACCACTTATGCATCGCCCAGAAGCAATTCCCAACATGCTCCTGGACGGTATCCAGCCTTGCAAATCGTCCATTATTTGTTCTTTGCAAGGCATACAAATCGGCTAATGAAGTGACCACAAACGCCTCCTTCAATAGCGCAGCGCATGGTAAAATCGCCGACCGCAGCTATATCGCCAGTCACCTCAAACTTCAACAGACATGCTTTAAGTGTTCCCGGCGCCATAAGTACGATTAATTTAAAATCAAATGTGGTTCCTTAAGTTAAAATTCAAAATATAGAAGCAAACACTTTTAGCATGACGCCACGTAATGAATTCTTTACGCAAACACTTATATACACTACCAGGCCAATCAGGTGGTAGAGAAACAAAACAGGTTGCAGCCAACTTTCAGGCGAGAGGAGTGGCTGCCTCCCCTATGCAATGGAGGGGATCTCACATGGCCTAGTGGCTGGGATGAGCGAGCCCCGGCTCTAAACACAACAAAGATGCGTCTGGGGCATTTCACGCAATCTGTTGACATGTGGATATACATGCCTGTGGCACTTTAAAGGTTACAGTCGTATCGTAGCCTTAGCGTCAAAAGTATAGTATTATTAAATCACACTGTTACTTCGTATGGTGAGTGAGGCGCTTAGCTGAAAATTATGATGGAATATTGGCCTACATGAAAAGTCGAGAAAGAACGCTCTATAGTGGGTCATTTAGCTGCCTATAGGTCTATACCGAAATTTCTACACCAGTGTTGAACTAGAAAAGTTTGATAAATCCACAGTTATTGCGCAATGGCTACCCAATGCAGCGAATACGTATTTCGTACCTTTTGGTCACCTGCACATGCAATGCAACCCATTTCTAAATTATACTTTCGTATTATCGTGCAGTAGGTAGCATTACCAGTCATTGCAGTTAATTGCCACAAATTATATTCTATTTCTGATTAAATAACCAATCACTATAATTTCACACAAATATTGAAGAATATAGCCTTTTTCTTAAAAACCCCTGCTCTGCTCCGGGGCTATCATTTCAGGTATGCTCCAGCCGTTGCGCAGCTGACTCAACTTCATAGTTCAATGTTCGCTGCTTTAAAGTCAAAAATACTTCCGCCGAAAATTTGGGGCGTCCCCTAGGGACGTGAAAATTTTGAGAGGGCGCATATATCAAAAATTCAAAAAAATAGAGTATTTAAGAATAAAAAATTTAGGGAAAGAAAAAAAAAAAATAACCCTAAAATTTTAAAAAAAAAAAAATTTTTAATGATATAATATATTGATAAATGTATCAGTACTACACAATGAAAAAATTTTAACAATATGATAAGAGAATTTTAAAAAGTTACCAGGACAAATGGGCTTTCGTAAAAAGTTATATCCAAAAATTGAAATTTAATAACTTGTGGGGTTTTATAATTAACCCTTTTAACTGCGGGTTTAAAAAGTTCCTAAGCTCCCAATGCCACCTAGTCCCCCGCATGTCATGTAAGGGAGGAGGGAGGTTAAGGCACAAATGAAACCTCTGAAATAAGTAAATTCTTCACAAATACGTCAAGGTCCTTTATTGAAAAGCCTTGGGAAAAATTTCTAATAGCCGACAAAAAAAGATCACTTTAGAAAGACGTATATATTACTTCTGAGGCAATTATCGTTTTGGTTAAGCGAGACGTTTATATACGTCCGTGGCACTTAAGATGTTGAAGTTGCGTTGTAACTTTAGCGTCAAAGTATAGTGTAATTGAATTAAATATATTGTTGTTTGTATGGAAGGAGCGATAAAAAATTTGACTGAAATTAAAAGGGAAAGCACTGCCGTAGGTCCTTGAGCGCGACTGGGTCATAAAAACTCCAAATTTGAGAGTGAAATTTCTGTAAATTTTGGGGATTGAGAAGTGAAAAAAGGTCCTTTAAACTCCAGGGGGGTTTCTTTCACCCCCCCCGCCAGACATATGACCCCAGCACCGATTTTTTCCCTCCTCCTTTGGTGCTTTGGAACAATCGGCTGACACGATGTTTGATACTGCCCAAAAAGGGGTGGTGTCCAACCCTAAAGGCTGTAACCGTCCGTCTTTTTTTCACTGGCTTGTTTTATCCGCACCGCCGGGGGTTCTATTAAAACCACGTCCATATGAGGAAACCCAAAAAAAAAGGGATTATAATAGAGTTTTCTCCTATTGAATGTTTGAAATAACAAAATAATAAGTGTTGGGGAAAGAAAGGGAGAGGAATTCAAAAAAATTCTTTGAGCATAATTTTCCCAAACCCCCGGACCGGCATTTAAAAAAAACCGATGCCTTTTTTGGAACCTAAGTCCCATTTTAAAACTGACCCTTTCCCTACGTCAATCTTGACAAAGATGGGGAGAGTTTTTCTATTGAGCAGACGTTTAAAAATGTGTGTTTGGGGTTTAAAAATAAATTTAATCCCAGTACAGAAGCTCTAACATAATAGGCAAAAAATTTTTGCAAAAAATTTTTTTAAAAGGATAATATTTTTAAAATATTATTTTTTTTTTTTACAAAAATTGGGTTTTAAAAAATTTTTTCTTATAATAATATTCTAAAAAAAATTTTTATTTTTGTGTATTTTAAGGGAATGGCGATTTACGAAAAAAATTTTTAATTAAAGGTTTTTTAAATTTTTTTGTTCCCCTATGGAATACTACGAAAACAGATTTTGTGCTCAAAATTTCTAAAAAAAGCCATTTTGTTTTTTTGGGAAAAATTTTAAAGGATTTTAAAAAGCTACCCTCCTACAAAAAATTAAATTTTTAAGCATGAAAATTTGATTTAAAGTACGTCAAAAAAAAACAAATTTTTTTTTAAGAAATCTATATCAGTTTTGATTTTTCCGCGGATCGTATGGAAAGGATTATATTCTTTTTTTTTTAAGGCCCGTAGTGATAAAAAAAACAGGGTATTTCTTTTTTGTGAGGGAAAAATTTTTTAAAATCTTACTTTATCGAAGTTATAATATTGAAGAAAATATATCGTTTCATTACGATTTGGGGGTTGACTATTTTGTAGGAAATAATTCTTTTATAATGTTTGAGGTTTTTTTTATCAGGCGGGGATTTAAAAAAAACCCATAAACATGAATATTCAAAACACTTTTCCTCGAAATTCTTTCGGGGGGTGATAAATAGGCTTTGAATAATCGTTGGACAGCAAAGGTTTTTTAGTGGTAATACAGTGATAAAAAGGCATCCTTGAAGGTTTTTTGGGTAATCATATGAAACCACTTTTGATGCAAAATTGTGATGGAGTGTTTTTAAAGCTTTAATTTAGGTTAGTGAAAAAAAACTGGTAAAATAATTTAAAAAACAAAACAGGAGTTATATTATTTTGATAATTTTCCCCAAATGTAAATTTTCATTTTTTCTTTGGCGGCATCCCCCTTTCCCATTTTTCCTCATGTTGTGGCCCCCCGAAAAGTGACATATGTATGCTTTCAGCAGAAGAGAAGGTTGAGTACCACTGATCTATGGTGATTTTCTCTTCGAGGGTAGAAAGTGTTTCTGTATCAAGATTCTTGTGTACTTGGTAACCTTGAGAGCATTATTGAAATCTATTTTAATTCCAAAATTAGAAAGGATGTGTAACATAATACTTACATTGCTACTTAAAAATATAACTTACTTATAAAATATCTATTTCTTATAAAAGTAACTGCAGAATTTAATTTGATAATTCTTTTGGTTTATAATTCAGGTCGTTTTGTAGATTTAACGTCAAAGTACGTTATCATTGCATTCAATACATTGTTACTATATGTGGGGGGATGAAGGTTTGATGAAAATTATAATTAAAAATTGGGTCGTAAATATTGAATGTTTGAGAAGCACTGATTTATGGCAATACTTGTCTTATTTTGAAAAACAGTAAAAAAAAATACTGACGGTAAATTTAAAATACTTTTTCTTATCCTTATAATAGTATCCAAGAAGTATTCTTTTTTATGTTATAAAATAAATTTCAAAACCACATATCTTTCCAAGCGTTTCTCCAAACCATGAGGTATGATTTTTTTAAAATACCACAAGCAATATCTTTAGGATAATAAATTCTAAGGGACAAAAGATCGTAACTTAAATTTATGGAACCCAATATTTTTAGAAATCATAAGTCAAACCTGAAAAGAAACTGAGATATATATGTGATTGATCAAATTGTCTATCGCTATATTTTTGGGACACAATTTCAGCTGAGAATAAAATGGCAATGTCTTTTATAAAATCAGACTTTCGTAATCGCTTCAAAGAGCATTTAAAAAAGGAAACAGGAAATATTTTGTACGAGTCTTTTAACTATTCGAGAAACAAATTGGTCAGAATTTACTATTTTAAATTTATTGTGCGACAACACTTTCTATGATTCGACATAAATTTCTCAAAGGAGTATTAAAGTGCAAAAAATATCTGTTTTTCGATTTTGCATACATACGATAGAAAGACAGAAGTTTATTTTCGATAAAACAATATTTTATCCAACTTAAAATTTCCACAATCTGCTATAGTTTTTCCCCCTCTAGTTATAATATGTATTGAAATAGAAAATAGTAATATGCATTCGAGGTCAGAAAAGAAATTTTCGAAAGCTCAGCTGCATACAACGTAGAAACCAATTACGGAGATAAGTGGTTTAAGTGGTACGAAAAGTTGCGGCACCCAACACATTTACCAGAATCTTTTGCCAACCAAATTTTGTTTTTTTTAAAAAAAAAAACACTTAGAACGATTTTATGGGCTAAGCAGTATTAAAAAGAAGGCAGTCTGAAAAATTCCATATCAGAGTTCACTAATTTTAAAGATATGAATTTCTTTAAGAAAGATATCTATTATTAAAATTCCGTTAGTAAATGTGTATTGAAACTAATGCGGAATATGTTATAAATAAACAGATTTTAAAAAAATGGTGTGCACTTTTGCATAATAATACCTATATATTTTATACGTACAAGTTCTTATAAACGTATTACTTATTAGCTGTTACGTGGATCGGACCTCGTTGATTTTATGCTATCAGTCGCAAAGAGCAAGAAAGTTCTTCAGGAGCAATTAGATTTTATTGTCGAAAAGCAATCCTTGAAATAAAACAGCTATATTAGTAGAATGAATGTCAGAAAGTCTCTATGGCGTTCAGACACAACTATCGGGTTCGAAGTTAAAGTATGTGAAAGTTTATTCACGACTCTATTCGTACTACACACAACGATGTAATAACTAATAGCTGTGGTTGATTCTTTACGATCAAATCAATACTACTCTTCAACGGTCAAAACAAGACTAACTCAGTTTCGGAAGCGACTCCTTATTTATAGGCCTCAAGAAATTTTTCTCAAAAGTCCGCTTTGTCATAGATAGTGATATTAGTAAATTCTCCTGTAATTTCCATAGTAGCAACTCACTAAAAAATTTTCGCCAAAATGGCCTCCAATTCACCAACATTGTTGCCAAAAATGATGCCAACTTGGCTCTTTATTGCAAAGATTTCACGAAGTTTTCATTGAATTGACGTTATAATGTAAGATACGGCATTGCTTTTTTTGATATTGCAATGTTAGATACAATAAAATGTAACATTGGGTAATATAAACGTATTATACATCCAGATATAAATTATTTACTCTGTTTAAAGTATTATTTACACAAAATTCGTAAAATATGGCATTTCGCCTTACAGACCTAATTTTTAGATGCAAAAGAACATAAATTCTTTTATTGAGAATGATTTAACACTCAAAGCTATCTATTCATGCTTAACTCTGTTTTTGCTGTGTGTTTTATACAGCAAGAAAACAGTTAATTTTACTTTGGGTGTTTTTTGACTTATTTTAAGACCTCCTATGCATGAATTAAGGAATACAACCAATAACTGATTGTTTTACACTAAGATATATCGAAATTTTAGTATCATATTATTAAAGCTCAGTAGGGGAAATATAGCAAAAAAACAAGTTTTTGAATGAAGAATTTTTGTGCTGAAAGTCAACATTGGGATTCTTTTTTTTAAAATTAAAACAGTCTGAAGTTATATATTTTAGGGTAAAATGAAAGTACTTTATATTCTGCAAAAACTAAACAATAATATTCCAAAAGTTTATTGAAAGTCCAATTTATTCCAAATGCAATTGATGTAAGAAGGTTTAAAAAAAAATATCATATATATATATATATATATATATATATATATATATGTATATAATCAAAAAGTAATTAGAGTGAGACCTAATTGTATATGTTTTTTTTTAGTTATTCGTTATGAAAAAAATTTATTTTAAAAAACAATGTCAATCAGAAGCGTAACAAACTAATTCTTCATATCGTACTTTTGATTTCTCATTAAAAAATTTCCTTTTTCAAGAAATAAAATTCCAAAAGAAGGAAATTATTTTAAAAAAAAATTAAAAAAAAGTTTTGTCAAAATATGGACATATTAAAACAAAACATATTTATCCATTTTTTATTTTTAAATATTTTTTTTTTTTTGGAATATTTTCCGGTAGAAAATTTTAAGTGAGAGGATTCTAAGAGTATTCCTTTTTCTTTCCAGTAAGGTATTATTAAGATGAGAAAATTTTTCTTTTTTTAAAATGCCGCAGAACACGTGTAAAACCCCCTGATATCTAATTTGGGTTTTTAAAGTTTTAAAAAGACATGATAAAATTAAAAAAATTAATACAGACTTCTTTTGATGACATTGAAAATTTCGGAATTTGGGGATCGTATTGAATGAATTACTATATATCATACTGAAAATCAAGAAAAAAAAATGTAAAGAGATGGTTATTATAAAAGATAGATATTTTTTTTTTTGACAATGAAGAAAATATTTTAAAGTAGATCTTTCGAATTATTAGAATTATTTTTAAAAACTTGATAGCAGGAACCCCGAATCCAAATGATTATAATTTTAGCGATTGTTCAAAATGCTCTAAAATAACCTTTTATCGGGAAACATTTCAAATTTTAATTGAATATCTGAAGAGAGGATAAAGGGATGATAGAAGAAAAATAATTGGCGTTTTCAGATTTTTTTTTTGCCATTTTTGACCCGGGGCATTTAAAAATTATTGGTATAGACGATACTAACCCTTTTTTGCTGAACGCTACATATGTCAACCATTTCACGCGGCCAAAATGCGGAAAAAGAGGGAGGGTTAGAAATGCTTTAAGATCAAAAATTGAAATTTTAAAAGTGGAAAACTGATCATAATATTATAACCCCATTTTGATTTTTTAATTATTATTTTTTATTTTTTGTTTTAAACTAAATTAGAAGATTTAAAAAAATTCATTTTTACTTTGACAGATAAACTTTAATGATTAAAAAATATAACAAACTTTTTATGGATGTCTTGTTACCACCGTATATTTCCACCGACAAAAAACTTTGTTGTTTTCTCCAAGGGTTTTCAAGAAAAAACCTATTTTTCATCCTTTAAAGAGATATCGAGGAAAAATTTTATTTTTGGTTTTTTTGATACAGCACCAAAAATCAAAAATTATTGATCCATGTTTTTTTTTCTTCAAAATAGTAAACTTCCCCCAAACGTCTTGAAACGATATATTTTTTTAAATATTTTTTTCTTCAAAAATGAAAGAAGTTAAAATACCCAACCATTGTTATTCCATTGTTATCGTTACCAAACCCTAAAACTTCCAAATAGAAAAAAAAATATAAATTCGTACCAGACACAAAAAACAAAATAAAAATTGATATATTTGATTTTTGACAAATAATTTCCCGCAAATTTTTTTAAAATAACTTTTTTAAGGGGCACTGCGTCTGTTTTTGCATGTCGTTTTCCTCGGGGTGTAGAGAACACCCCCAAAATTTTTAAAACGTGTATTTAACATGAAAATAAAATTAAGTCATTAGATACAATTTTAAGTAAAAATGTTTTTTTATTTTAAAAAAAAAATTATTAAATTTATTTAAAAATTGATAGCATTAATTTAAACAAGATAAAATTTTATTTTAAACAATAACTTTTTATTTTTTTATAAACAGTAAAAAAAACTATATACCAGTAATAGGATATACTTTTTTAATTAATGGGTAATGATAGTAGAAAAATATATATAGAAAAAAATATTTTTAAAATTTTCCAAATATTAGAGCAGACTGTAAAAATGCCAACTTCCCTTGAGAGTTTTCAGCCCCCAGATAAACTTTTAAAGGTCATTTCATTTTCCCAAACGCGAGAAAGAGGGGTTGCATCAGGCCGAAGATTTAAACCAAAATGTTCAACTACAAAAAAAAACGGGTTCTGGTTTTTT
>BMAV01025667.1:0-104681 GCA_019973955.1 Trichonephila inaurata madagascariensis | reverse complement strand
AAACACCCCAAAAATTCTACTTTTTAAAAAGATTTTCTTAATTTGGGGAAAAAATTCCCTGAAATAAATTTTCGAATAGTTATGCATATATTTTATTAAATATTTAACTTTTCATTTAATCTACCATTCATCCTTTCCATTTCATCTTTTAAGTTTTTTTTAAAAAACATTTCTAATATTTTCTTCATTTAAAACTGAATTTTTTAACAAACAATTTTTAGTTTTTTAAAAAATCCATTTTAAAATTAAATTTTTTCGATAAATAAGTGTGTTTCCCGCAAAAAAATCTTTTTTTCCGCGAAATAAAGAAAGGAAATATTTTTAGCACAATAAATATTTTTTTAATTTGAATTTTCTTAATGATTTTTTAATGATTCTTTTTATAATTTAAAATTGTCTTAGACTTAATATAATTTAAATATTTAAAGCTGGGAATCAAACTGTGTTTGGGTTCGGGGCTTGGGACAATAGTTTGCGATGCTGAAGCACGGGTTATTTGATTAATTTTAAAGGAGATTTAAATCAGACTTTAAAATGTCGGGGAGTTAAAAAGGTTGAGGGAGAGAACTAAAAATGAAGAAGTTTTTTGGAATCATTTTCTAAAAACGCATTTTAATGATGAGGGTGGTATGGGGAAATCCCCCAAAAAAAACGAAACCCAAATTGTGTAGGTGAGTCAGGGACAGCTCTAAAACGATTGAATGCGCTGTGGACTCGATTAATCAGAGATCCTTTAAATCTAAAGTTGCGAGATTTTTCGAATATGAGAAACAATCCAAAAAGAGGGTCGAAAAAGGGCAACTCGGTATTGATTATGGCCACCCATGGTTTTCATAGACCGAAAAGAGCAAGGGTTTTGAGGAGTTTTTAATGCTCCAATCCCAAGTAATGGTTTTCGTTGAATTCCCTTTAAGGGAAAGGGGTTCAAAATGACCGTTTAAATTAGTTTAAATTTTTAAAACATCCTTTTTTAAAGGGAGATGTGAAGATGTTTTCAATGATACTCATCCTGGACCCAGGTTGCTTAAATTTTTGGGGAAAAGAAAGCCCAGGGATCCGATGAAAACCTTTGAGATGAAAACAGCCCAAAAGGGATGAGTGCACCCTTTTTACAACAAAAAATTTACCGTTTCAAAATGAAGGAAGATTTTCCCCCACCTGTTCTCAAGAGAATTTTTACATGGACGTTGTTTTTGCGGCGCTGCGTTTTTAAATGGCCAAAGGCCCTTTAAGAACAACTTTCCGGCTTTTTGAAAAAGGAGGAAGGGAATTCCCCGGTGGGGTGGGCCACCCGAAAGGGCCTCAAACATCATCGGTAGAGAAATCCAATTTAAACTAAGCGTTAGGGGGTCCTGAAGTCACAAGAGGATTTTTTTTTTTCAAAATCGCAGGGGAGTTAAAAGTTTACCCAAAGGAATGTTCCTTTGACTAGCTAGACTGGATCCTTTGCTATTAGGTCCGTAGTGCAAACCAAGATCTTCATGCAGAGTCTTTGGGTCTTAAAATAAATTTGGGATCACGAGTCCCTTCTGAGGAGCCAAAAGAATGGCATCGTTTTGAGGACTTTAACAGTGAAAGGGTATCTGCATTGGTAGATGTATTGTGCATCCTCGCACAAGGGTGGAACTTCACGGCTTTTTCTGATGCTTCAGAGAAATGTTACGGGGCGTGATATATTCCCTCAACGCCAGATGACCCAAAAAAGTAAGCTTGTAAAAGAAAAGCAGAAGGCCTGTAAAAGTATCACAATGCCCACTCAAGCTGTGTGCCCCTTTTTTTTGCAAAGCTGATGAAAGAGTTGGCTGCCTTACAAAAAAAACACCCTACGGGACCCGTGGGTGCCCGACGGCCTTGGCGTGGATCCAGAAGGGATCTAACGGAAACCTTCGTGGCAAATCGAGTTCCACAATCCCAAAATTGAAATTTCAGAGCAGTTATCCGGGGTTTCTTCGAACAGAACCATGACCTCGATCCGGGGCTGGGCCCCTCGAGCTTACAACAACTTTTGTGGTGGAATGGACCTACGTTTTTTGCGACGAAAGATTTTCCGGGAAAGGAAATCCTTTTTATCAGTGACTGATAGTGATGAATTTACTGTGAATTTAAAAAAACGCAAAACACTGTGTTAATTTAAATCTGACAAAATCAACATTTATAAACCCCGAAAATAAGTAAAATACACTAAAAAAATTGGGAAATTTTTGTTTTTTTTTTAGGTTCAAAGGGAAAATTTCAGAGGAGAAAAAAAAGAGGACCTTTAGGTCCAGGAGATCAACAGAGCGGAGATCCCTTTAGGATTGTGCACTACAGGAGTTTAAAAAAGGGGGAAAATGGTTGTACGGGGCCGAGTTATGAGTTGATTTTTTGGGGTAAAAAAACATTGGTCCTCGTGTTTAACGCATAAACCTTTTGTACCACTGAGAAGAGGATAATAAAAATAAAAGTGATTTTTTATGCTTTTTTTCTTTTTGTGCTAGATGGGGTAACCTTTGTTTTAGTCTGCTACATCAATCTACGAATAGGGTAAAAGGGGACATGGTAGTAAATTTTGAAACAGTTGGTTTCCCAAAAAAAGTAGAAAAAAAAGATTTTGAGTTTTTTTTAATTATTTTTATCCCATTTAAAAAAAAATTTTAACACAAAAAAAAGTTTTAAAAAAATTTTTTCTTTTAAAAAAACAAAATTTTAAGGTATTTGGGTTTTCTTAAAAATTAAAAATCCGGGGAAAATTTCCTGTAAATTAAAAATAAAAATTAAAAATTTGCTTTTTTTAAATTTTATTTTACACAAAAAGGGGGAATTTTTTGTTTTAAATTTAACAACGATTTTAAGTGTTCAGTTCAAACAATTTTTATAGAAAACTTATAGAGTAATTTTTATAGAGAACTTATGGGAAAAAAAAAAATATCTTTTCCTTTTTTATTGTTTTTTTTTTTTCTCCCAATTTTTTTTTTGGTTTGTATTATATATTTTTAAAAAAAACCCACAAATACTCTTAATTTTCCTAATTTAAATTTTTGTATTCCATCCCAAATCAAAAAATTTAATACCCTTTTGGGATGCAAAAAGAAATGCAGAAATTTAAATAAATTCATGCAGTCAAAAACTGAAAAAAATTCTATTTTTAAACAGCAAATTTGATCTTTTTTTTTAAATTTTGTTTTTAAATTATTTGGGTTTTTTAATAAATAACTGAAATTTCAAAATAATTTTACATACCGCGACATTTTAAAAACAGCCCTATTCCGATCAAAATTTTTCCAAAACCATTTTTTAAAGGTTTTTTTCCCTTTTTTCCATGGAACCCTTTAAAGTAGTAAACACCCTAAAATTTCGATGTACCCCAAAGGGGACATTTTTACCTTAAAATAAAGGGAAACAAAGGAAAAGAAGTTTCGGAGCCTTAAGAACGTAATTTATTTTTAAACCACCCAATATTTTTTTATAGACTGCCCAAGTTCACCAATAAATTAAGTATATATTAAGAATAAAAAAAAATTGCTATATTCTAAAATTTGGGGTTTTTTAAAAAGATGGGTACACCCTATTTTTTTTAAAAAAATTCAATCTTTTATCTTTTTAAAATTAAAAAAGGGAATTTTTTTCGAATAAAAAATTCATTCCTAAATTACTGTTTTTGGGGATTGCGTATGGGAACCAAAAGTTAAAACCCATTCAAATTTTATATCTTAAAACAGGATACCGTTTTTAATATCGGTAGTAGAAGTTTTAGAAAAAAAAAAAAAACGCATTTGTCTTTTTATATTTGTAAAGTTATATTAGGGGTGAAAAATATAGCGAAAAATAATTTTAAATTTTAAAATTAAACAGGGTAAAAAGAATCACAAAAAAGGGTAAATATCATTATTCAATCTGGGGAAATTTTTTGGAAAAATTTTTGAACTGCTTTTTTAAGCCCAAATTTTTTGGAAAAAAAAATACCAGCAGTCGAAACGTTTTTCACAATTACGCTAGTTGGTGGTCCCGTTAGCAATGCACATTATATTTTTTTTTCCAAATTTTATTCCCCTTCAAAACCATCCCTTCAAATAAATCGATTTTTTTGGAGGGTTTTTGGGAAAAGCTTTTTTCAAATTTTGTATTTTGGTTTGTTGAAATTTTTTATTTATCGCAAATTTCTAATTTTTGTTTAAGAGACAATTCCTTCTAAATTATCGACATTAGTGTCATCATCATCTTCCATAACTGTCCCCAATTTTCTGAATTTTATAAGTTTTAGAGGGAAAACCCCCAAAAAATTTTAAATTTAAATTAGTTTTTCTTCTTTTCTTTTTTTCAATTTTTAAAATCATTATAATTATGAAAATCCCAAAAGGATATTTTTCCATTACGGTATGCCATTTTTAAGTGCGATCTTTCAATAGAATAAATAATTTTTCTTCGGGTTGTCCCTGTATTTCCAGTGACTGAAACATAAAAATTTTTGGGTTCCCCTTTTTAGCTCTTAAAAATTAGAAAAACCCTCCGGACATAATGCCTCAACACCATTTTTTTGGAATAAAGCCCTGTTACAGTTCCAGATATTGTCAAATTCACTCCCGGGGAACAATTAATTTGTAGGTTTAAGTGGGATCTTTGGGTTTTTAGTTTGGGATTTTTCATTTTCCCCAAATTCCATCATTGGGAGAAACCCGTTCCAAAGTGTTTTTAAATCATTAGTAACATATGTTCTGTAAGGGGGTTTTAGTAGATCCGAAAAGCCGGTATTGAAACTTGTGAATACTGGTATTGCAAAATTGCAAAAATAGCTAAAAAATCCCCCATTTTGGGGGTTTTCCCCAGCAAACCCGGGTTTTTTAAAATTTCCCTGCCCCGCATTCTTTTGTTCTTGGGTGAAATTTGGGGAAATGAATGCTCCACTATCCGGAAACCACACAGTTAACAAATTATAAAAATAATACCCTTTAAATGTGAAAACAATATTAAAAACTTTTATATAATTAGTATATATATGTATATGTATACAGAGAGAGATATATAAACCAATTGCATTTACATTTTGTTTTGAACAAAAATCAAAATTTTTTTTTAATTTTTTAAGGGAAACCCCCAGAAAGTTCAGTTACCTCCCATTTACAGAAGAGTAATCTTATTTTAATGCTTTGGAAAAAAACGGAGGGAAATTTTTGGAGTTTTTTTTAATCAAAATTTTGGGAAATTTTTCAGCAACTTCAAAAAAAACCAAAATTTGAATTTTTATTTTTCTCTCCTAAATTTATTTTGGGGAAAAAAATGCTTCAAAAGTTCCCGAAATTACTCTAATTAAGAAGTAAGCAAAATTTCCAGAAATAAAATATTTTTACATTATAAATCATTCGCTGATATAATCTGAAAAGCAATGCCCTTAATAATTTGAGGTAAGAAACAATAAGAACACAAAAAGATTTTAATTTTTATTTTTTCAAGGGGGAACCCATGTAGTAGCATTATGTAAGTAAATATTTATTCATTATGTATTATTAAATAGGTACGCTTATTTTAATATAAGTAAGAAAGAGAATTTAATTTTTTTGTAATTGTTCTATGATTGAAGAAGCCTAAAAAGTTGTAACTTCTACTTTGTTCGGTTCGATTGTATTTATGAAAATAAAAAGGAAAAAACAAATTTTGAATGAGTATTTTTCCTCTTTAAGGCCGAAAAATAAACACGGGGAATGCAATAAATTTTTTTTAAATACATTTTCACCCATTGACTGGTAAAAAGAAAAATTTTGTAACTTTTTTAAAAAACTTTATCAGAATACATTTCCCTCTTAAAATGAATATAATGGTAAAACAAAACAAAAAAATAAAAGGAGTATATTTCTATATTTTTCCACAAAATTCCCCTTTAAAAAAAACTTTAAATGCCAAAAACCCCATGCGTATTGTTGCCCAAACTGGAAAAAATTTTAAAAATTTCCCCCAAAAAATATAATCCCTTTATATGTAAATCAATTAAAAAAAGCTTTTCCCAATAAGCCTTTTTTAAAAAAATTTTAAATTCCCCCGGAAAATACTTATTTTTTCCCCCATGAATTAAAACCAACAATACCTTTCAAGGCCCGTTTCACGAATTTATTGTTATTTTAATAAACTCATAATGAAGATGATAGCTTCAATTGTAAATGCATATTTCTAAATTTGTTCAATTGTAACACATAATTTGATGAGTTTAATTGTTTTCATTCATGAAAAATATTCTTGTACGTGGTAACTGTTTTGAATTGTATATTTCAAAAATTAAACACATTTAACTTAACAGAACCAGAACCTAAACATACATATAAGTATTTAAAAAACGTTTATAAAACTATTTTTTTATGTATTTTATATTAAAGTTTACTAAGTTATTAAAACTTGTTCATTGTTTGTTTAGTTATTGAACCTTTGGAAATTTTTCCCCTACTTTTATTTTTTTATTTTATTACCCCTTTTTAAAAAAATATTTTAAAAGATTTTTTAAAAAAATATACCGGGGTTTTTTGTGTGTGTGTTGGGGGTTCAATTTTTTTAGTTTTACATATTCACATTGATTAAAAAATTTTTCATGCGTGTTTAAAAATTATAAATTTACAAAGTTACAATTTTACTGGAATTTAGATAAAATGTGTATTTTTTAAAATCAATTCATTGCTCAGATATATATCTTACAGCTGAATTTAAAACAAATTTTCTTACATATTTGGAAATAGTAAGCACATTTCATTTTCACTTGGAAATAAAGAGGAATACTTGAGAATAATTTATGTTTGAAGAGAAAAATTGTTGCATTGCTAGTTTTTTAAAATAAAATTTTATGTTTTATTTGTCCCAAAAAACACTAATCTATTTTTTACCTTTTCCTCAGGACGCCAGAATCTTTTCTTTATTCCAGCAAAGTTACCCTTTGGGCATTGAACTTCTATAAATCTTTCTATTAAAAAAAACCAAATCCAGCCAAAAAAAATTGTCCTTAATTTATGCATGAGTTTTTTAATATTCCCAAAACTTAAAAATTTCCAAAATCGAAAATGGTTGGAAGAACTGTGTTTCTACATTCCCCACATACAAATTCTAAAGAAAAAATCTACAAAAAAAACATTGAGTTTTGGTTTTTGATCAAAGGAAAAAGCTTTGTAGACATAATAAATAATATTCCATTCACTTGAGTTAATATAAATGTTATTTTTTCGGGAAAGCATCACAAATAAATTTCCACCTAGAAAAAAATAAGGATAAAAGTGACAAATGAATTTGGGAAGACTTTATAAATATTGGAATTAATCGACCACATATTTATCATACAAACATCAAATATATTTATTTCTAATGTATGTCACTTTAAGTATCAATTTGCTACAGCTGATGTTCTTCAAAATATACTGTAGACCCCCTTTACACAATTTATAATTAGCCCCCCTCATTTCACAATTTATAATTAGCCTTGTATTTTAATTCATAATTAATATTTTTTCCGTGTTGTTATGTTTTTCCCACATATCTCTGATATAGATTTCGTAACGACACAGTGAATATTTCTTCAGTTTTCTCAAATATTCCGTTTGTGACCTTAAATTTGATATGAGTGTTAACATGTGTGTATTTTCACTTTCTAATTTTCTACGATTTATTTTTAATTTCGAAAGTTATAATTAATATATATCTAAAACCCAAATTTTTGTTTGCACGGTACTTTTATGCATACTGGACCTGTACACAGATATTTAAATGTAATTTTTAAGCAGACAATATTAAAATAATTGCATGAGAATTAAACTGGTGTTAAAAATTGAAATTGTGATTTTGTTGAAAAAGTGAAGAAATTACCAAATATATATTGATAAAAATATACAGCCATAATTCTCTTCCCTCTCAGAATCAACTTATCAACGGAAGGATAGAAAGAAAAACATAATTTTATAATTAAAGTTACATATTTACTCTTTAATTTGAGATTTAGTTTATAAATAAAGATTTGAATTGCAATGGATTTACCCAATGGATTATTTATTCCATTATTTAGTACGCTAAACAGCAAGGTTATAATAGTATTAAAAACTTCAATCTCATTTTCTTCATTTCCTCATAAAATTTTCTGCTTCGAAATCTGACAAATAGCCTTACGAAAACTCATAATACGATTTATCACTGCGCTTTTAATTTAGCAGATCAATATAATTAATTAGGGCCACTCATAAAACATAAAGGAAGAAATTAATGAGAAAGAAATGGCTTTAGGGTGCTTTTTTTAAAATGCAAGGAAAGAACTTTTTTCCCTTCCTTTTCTCGTTTCTCATTTAACGTAAGAACATTTGCAGGAAGTTCTTTAACTCCATGCGATTAAATATATTTTTAAAAAAAATGTTTAAGAACAATTAGGATGTTATTTTTTAATTTATTGATTTTAATTAATTTCACAAAGACTGAAATAAATACTTGAACAGATGGTGTTTGCGTGATGTAAATAAGGTGTTCCTGATCCTATGGAATCGAATAAAACTGTTTGATTATAATAAGTAGAAATTTGACTTTAAAAAAAAAAAAATTCGAGCTAATTTTTATTAACTCTAGAAAGACTGAAATTTAGTATATACCTATATTGCTCAAAAGCAGTCAAAATGACTGCATCGTCAAAGAAGGATTAATGTGTAAAGAAATTTGTTAAAAATTAACTTTTATTATTTTTTATATTATTTACAGTCATATAACAACTTATTAGAAAATATTAACAGTAAAAAAATTTTTACTTCACTTGGAAGAAAAATATATGCAATAAAACTCTAAGAAATTACCCATTATATATGTAATTGTTTTTCAAATTGAAATTAAAAAGCACACACACAGTCAAAATGACTTCCTTGGGCAATCTAGTGTTAAAAAAATCCGTTTCTAAACAATTCGGAAGAATTATGCTTAAATTTTATTAAATAGTTACAAAAGTTTCATTTTTCTCATCCACTAATCCTTTTTTTTCACTTATCGAAACATATTTAATAACGGGAATAAAAGAATAATGAAATCAACTCAGACTGAGTTCATTAAAAACTGATCTGTAATAATCATCATTGCTATATAAATTAAGGTAGTCGACTACGTTCGGAGCCATGATTTTGCAAAAGCGAATAAATGGATAATATTTATGATATTTAGTGTCACTTAGATTATAAAATGTATATAAAATTGTTTTAAGAATAATATTACAATAAAATTATTTAGCCAATATTTTGTCAAAAATGAACATAGAATGATCCATTTTCAAAATAATCTCCTTTTGTGAAAAATGATTCTATTATAATAACATTTTCCCTGTATATATCTGATATCTATGTACAGAGGTTCAACTAGAATTTTTGAAATATATAACTTAGAAGTTGGTTTATCCACGTTTTACGACAACAGAGGGGAGAAATTTTAAGAAAAGAGCATACGATAATTATTTCAATTGGTGGTAACACTGAGAAATAAAATGTCATGCATTTTCAAAAATCATAGTTGAGCCACCTCTAGTACTTAGGGAAGAAGCTATACAAACTGTGTATACAGGCAAAATATTGTGTAACAGATGCATTTTTCACAAAGGAAAACATTGAAAAGTTAATTGGGTAGTGCATGAAATATTGTATTTAAACTATTTTCTTTTGTCAAAATGTCCTTAAAACAATTTTATACATGTATTTAATTTAAATGACACTAAATAACAAAGACATGTCATAAATTTATACGCTTTAAATCACGGTTACAGGCACGTAGTCAAATCTCAACAATGATCACTGGCACAGCTAATCCTAAGGTGACCAGGTAACAAAATTCCTTGAGAGACTTTTTTTTGTCCCTTTACACATTATGATTTTCTGCTTTCACGTTTTGGGTCCCCTGAAGCTTGGGATTGATTGCTTAATTGATACACCAGATAGGGCAGTAGCTACGCCTTTGACTGTTATTCTAATATCAAAATCTTCTATTTAATAGTACGAAATTCGCACATACTAAGATTTTAAGGAACACAATTTTGACATTAAATGCCTGTAATTCTTAATAACCTTAATAATGCTTAAGCCTTAAAATACCTTAATAATCCTTTCACAACGATTTTGTGCTATGAAATATAGTTATTTTAGAAGTTTATAGTTCAACAAAGGAATCGCAACTTTTTTTTAAGATTCGAAATTTCTTAATAAGTGATACGCAATCCACTGTTTGCAGAATTCACATGGATGATGTTTTTTCTAAAATTCTATATAGCTTTTAGCTTCCGAGGCATAATCTGTTACATTAGTATAAATATATATATAAAGAGATAGAAATCGCCATCGGCTATCAGATCTATTTTTGGAGTGAGAAATACAGAAATAATGATTTAGCTTTTAATACGATGTAATATTTGGCACAAGTTAACACAATTATATATCATTTTGAGAGACTTTCGAGTACAGAATCGACCATTTTAAGGGTGTCCTGTGCCTTTCAAAATAATCCTAGAAAGTTTTCTTAGTTATGATATCGAGCTGAGTGTAAAAATAAAATGGAAAAATCTGAACGCGCGTTATCGACACTATCGACATCGACCGGATAGGCGAGCAACTCTTCTGCAGAGAACTTTGTAATTCAATGTTGAGGATTTAAAAAAATTGCGTTTCCGAATATTGTGAAATTTCTGCAAAACAATGGCGTTATTAGCCAATTGCAACCCTCGTAAATATACTGCACCTAACACTAGCTGTTTATGGCTTCTAGTTCAGCGGCTTACGCTACCAGTCGCTTGTTTTCAAGTGTTCCTCATAAGTAATTCCTGTCTGCTGTCTTGTTTGTATACCTGCATAAACTGACTGTCCCTCCATCCGACTGGTCGTATCATTATAGTCGCCACAACTTCTGACAGGTAAGAGCTAATTTATTATATTTTAATGCACGAATCCGAATTGAATGTTTGAAATACGATAACGAATGAATTATACGAATTTGAACATTAGCATACGTCTCATTTGGGCTAGGGAACAACCACATGATGCGTTTGAAATTGGACACGGCAAATGTGGAAAGATTTGCATACGGTAGAAAATCAACATAACTTTGAAACTTTTAAGGATTCTGAAATGGTGTTTGGTTTGCAGCATTGAAAATACATTTGACCTCTATAACATTTGCAAGCGTTTGAGTCTAGTCAACGGTATGCAGGCGCTTTTTTTTTTTTGGAATAGAGCATTTGTTTTGCGACATATTCAGATCTCATAGACTGGAGCCCGTTTCCAAAGGTTCATGCATCTTCAATCTAATGTCGAAATGTTTCCTCGTAGATACAGTAGAATCCTACTGAAATAAGATTTTCATCATACAAAAACTTATCGAGCTCGTGTGATTTCACTACCACAGTGGCCGTCAGGTGACAGTACTTGCAATCTTTTAGGCCTTTGAGAGTTAAAGTAATATTTGAAAAAAAAATATTTAAAAACTGTTTTTCACTGAATTTTTTACTAACTTGTAAAGGGATAGTACAAGCTATAAGATGCCTCCTTCATGAACATTGTCTAAGTACAGGAGTTAACTGCAACGTTAGCGTTCATACAGATAAATACGATGAGTAAACTGAATTGAAACATTTAATTTCTTTACTTTTTTATATTGAAACTAAGAAAAAAATAAAGTAGTTCTATTAAATTCGAAATACAGTGTATTCATATACTCAAAAGGTGTATAACTAATATTTAGGAAAAATTCCATTATTTTTCTTTTAATTCAAGAATTAAAAGTGTTATGAAGCTTTTTAAATATTTTCTTAATAAACTTTTCTTAAAAAAACTACCATTGTTATCTTAAAATAATAATTGAAACAAAATTATAAGAGGCAGAGAGGCTTAAAATTTACATTGCTAAAGGCAAAAAATAAAGAAAGAAATACAGCTCAAAGGGCCTCATTTTAAAATTAGGGGTGTTAATCTCGGATTTTAGATTTTCATCTTTCATGTTGTTCCTCTTTAGGAACGTTTGTTTATAACCGTGATGGCTGCAAGCTTCGAGAGTTATTCAAAAAATTCCAGGCAGCGATTTTCAATAGCTTGATATTTAAATGGTTTACTTCATACTTCACTTGTTTATTGTTCCATGCGTGCTGTATTTTTAAAAGCCTCATAAATCTTACACTGAAAACACTTGCAGGTAGAATAGGAAAGGGAAGCTTACAGAAAGCTCAAACACCGTATTCTTTCACAATGTGTTTTCATTCTGTTTGGTAATGCTAGCACGTTGTTTGAAATCGTTTTCAAAATTTAAAACTATTATCTCTCAAATTTGAAATAGAAAAATATACGTCGCAGAGACCTTCGGAGTAAACGTCCTAAGAAAAGATTTAGGGAACCAATTCATGAAGGTATGTCCTCATACACATGTTGCAGAAAGGAAGATACACCAGTAGGTGCTTTAAATAATAAAATCAGGAATTCAGGACTTGAGCAAGTCAAATCTTGTTAAGGTAAGTAGAAATTTCAAGGGATATGTTTTGGGTTTATTTCGTGGCACAAACCTTTTTGTGTGCATCCATACTTCCTTTAAAATGTCATAAACAATTATCAATTAATTTGTACTTTTTCAAGCTGGTAAGAAAACACTATGGGAATAAAATAATGCTCAGAAATTAACAGAAGATCTATTTTAGCAATGAAATGCATAGGCCAAGGCTTGGAGTCATTAAAGCTTTTTGTGCACATGTGGTCGGCATCCTGTTGAGACAAAATCTTGTGATGTTATTAATAATAAACTTTCACTTGTTATGAAGAAGTCACCGAAGAAAGCATGAAAAGGGCAGCTGTCGAAAATTCTTCGGTTGTCGTGCATGCCACCAACGAGTAGCCAGTAGTGGGACTGACACTGAAACGGACATTCATCGTTGATTGGGTATGTACTGTAATAGGGCCGAAACAGGTAGGTTTGGATAGGGAAGTGTTGGTATAATTTTGAGATGTGACAGGTTATGAGGTTTAGGGTTTTGGTGTCGAAATTGCAGCCAAATGGCAGAGCTATAAGATTTCATGTAAGAAAAATTATTCTGGCTCTGCGGGTAAGATGGAAGTTGATGGGGACCATTTGAGGATTTTAATCCGATCAGAAAAGCTTCACAACCTGAAATATTTGAACTACGCAGGAGATGGCGACACAAAAACGATAATGCCCTTTCTGAGAAAACAAGCCCCATATGGCGTGACCATCTTATTCAGAAAATAGAATATTGTAGGCCATGTGCAAGAGAATGGGTACAAGACTTAGGAAGCCAGAATTAGTATGTGTTAAAGAAATTATCTGATGGTATGCTATTCGATGCAATTCTACTAGTGTAAAGGAAATGCGGAAAGCCATTTTGGGCTGTTTGGGGTTATTCTTGCAGCTCTGATGATGAACCGATGCACTGGTTTGTCCTACAAATCAAATACATGCGACGTAGTATATTGCCGGTGTGATGATTTAGAAAAATTTATAAACTGCAAACCCTCAGTTGCTAAAGCTGTTCGAGATGTAATTAAGCCTGTATTTGCAGACCCCATCTCATCCAGCACTCTGAAGAAATGTTTGGGGTAAGACACACAGAATCTAATGAAAGTTTAAAATTCATTAATCTGGAAGTTTTGTCCTAAGACGATTGGTTCTAGTCTTCAGATTGCAAGAGATTGCTGCAAATCTGGCAATAAGCAATTTTTATCATTGAGTCAAAATCACTATTTTCTATTTTGAAATTTGATTTAAAAACTAACAAAAATGTTTGTGTGTCCCACGGTAGAACAGTATTGTCAATTAGGATCACTTTAAGAAAGAGGAGCTTAGTATCTGTACGAGAAGCTCATAGAGCAAAAATTCAAAGAGCTAAAGTGCGTGTTTAAGCGGCAGAAGAAGCATATCTTGGAATCACCGGAGCATTTTAGCGTATAAGTTTTAAATTTATTTTCTTAGAACGTTGCGCTTTGAAACCTTTTCTCAGTTTGTGTTTTTTCAATTACGCGCATTTGGTTTCCGAGCTATCATACAAGTGATTAGCGCTAAAACTTTACAGAGTGTAATATCTGTAATCTTTAAATCCCAACTCATTATTTGCCAGCATTTATGAGTTTTTGTTTTTGAACGTTTAAAATGAATTTTTTAAAAATTTTTAAAAATATTACTTTTATTTTTAAAATTTAATTTTTATTCTATTTATATAAAATAAGTACACAATGTAATAAAGATATATTTGACTTTATAAATCAACTTATTTAGTAATTAGAATAATTATTGCAGAAAATATCACGCGTCGTAAAACTTACAATTTGTTTCTTACAAAAAATGTTCTTATTTTTATGTGCTTATTATTTTAAAATTATGATTATATTTTTAGACATTTTATACTTTTTGAAACTTTATTCCTTTATAAAAAATGTGTAAGAGAATCAAATTATTTCATTTTAACCTCAAAAGAATTATTTCTAGTCGAAATTGAGGTTTATACTTTGTACTCTCAAGAAACATTTTAGAAAGCACCACGAGACCTCATAATAAACAAGTATAACAACCAATTAAAATAAACGAAAGTAAAAACGAATTAACGTCTAATACTAAAACTTCAATCTAAGAAAAAATATATTCAATTATGAAAGTTTTAAAACTCATTTCATGAAGACAGTATCCAAATATCGATTAGAAATGAGAAAAAGAAATGACGAACAGAGGAGAGAAAAGCCTAAAAATTTATTTTAATAAACATGTTTTATAAAAATTAATGTGAATTCCACTAATATTTCTAAACGAAGTTACGTTTTCTTTCATTATAGTACAACCCTCCCCACACATAATGTACAAGAAATATTGTAAAATCAACGTAATGTTGTTTTTAATACAATTTACCCTTGCAATGATCGACTAATTGCTTGAATCCACGGTAGAGGAACTAATGCTAACTAGCAAAATTTTGTACTTTATATTTCTCACGTTATTTTTATATTTCTTAAAGGTGTTCTAAAATCTAATCTCTTATATTCACAGATATATATTAAGATTTCCCTATAATTTTATGAGTTATGGAGGGGGAATATTTAAGGTCGATTTAGAAAATTTGAACAAAAATTACTTATCAATGATGAAATATTGCTCAAAAATGTAAATGCTGTTCACATTAAAGATAACAATGATTATTATAGAGTTCAGACGTCTATAAGTGCAAGAAATACTAAAACTTGACTTATTCGAAGATTTAGTTATTAGAAGACTTAATTCTTTTATAAATACTAGCCATTAAACAATTATAATCATATAGTTAATTTCTGGTAGAATATGAAAACCTCGATCATATGGAGGATGCTCTTGTTTTTTCGTACAATTACACTTTTTGTCAAATTTTATTGAAGTGTGATAAAAGTTTAACCAAATTCAGGGTATAAAATATTGTAGAAAAGTTCTTTAGAATATTCAACTTTTGGAAATAAGTTCTTTATTGAAAAGAAACCAGGTGTAAAAATTTAAAATATAAACAAATTTAAAAGTTTGATAATTATTAACTGACCAATTTTTTGGCAGCTAAATTAATAGCTTTCGTGTAGGCTAATGACATTAACATTAAATCAGTGCAACACATTACATTAAAATGACACATAGCATAATGAAAACAATCAGAGCCCAAGAGCTCTTAATCCCTAATAACAAATAATTTATAATAAGGTAGCAACTTAAATGAAAAATAAAATTTTAAAAGAGTAAAAAATCTACCCAAATATGGGAAATCTCAAAAGCAGCAAATAATTAAGGCAGGGCTTCTCAAAATTTCAATATTTGAGCCCCGATTTTCAATCATAATTTCCATTGCACTCCTCTCCCTTCCTTACAATAACCAATGTATTGATTTCAACAACAATATACTTTGACTCTAAATTACAATACAACATTAATTCTAAACAGCTCAAATTATCAAGATGAGTATTAAATTTTGTGTATTATATTATAAATGACAAGCGCACACATGGGGATCACTGGTAATTATTAAACTTGTTCTTAACTTACTATTGTTGAATTAATTATCAAATGCATTGTGCAGTTGTGATACATGTATAGGTGTTGTTTCAAATCCACTTGGAGCAGGAAAGTCTACACCAACTCCATTTGATCTTCCGCATAAGAATGCACAGGCTAGGTCTTGATCTCCAAATAACTGTTCAGGGAAATCATCCCATGAGTCCAAAAGAAATGCGTCAGGAGAAACTAGAAAAAAACTGAAATAAATACATTAAAAGAAGAAGAAAAGAAAAAGATTTTACCCCTTGAACAAAGGTCATACCACGCATGTGACCGCTTCTAAAGCACGCCAAGGTCATCTGAAGGGCCCTGAATCTCCTAATTTACAAGTGTATTATGTTAATGTAAATGCGTATTTTACTTTTTATTATATCAATGTATTTTTCCCCTTCCTTTCAGTAAATTAGTAATTTGTTTAAAGAATAACCTTTTGTTTTCGCTTTTTGAAAGGCTCGTGCCCCATTTAGGGTGATTACACCTCCCTAGGGAAGCGCGACATAGAGTTTGAGAAACGCTGAATTAAGGGAAAAATCAAGATAATAGATGAAGCAAAGCTAACTTTATAATTAACACGACTCTTAATTTAACTATCTTGGTGCGGCATGCGCATGAGGGCAGGCATATTGTGTTCCAGCTCAATGCCAGCCTTGGGCCCCACAAGGGTGCATGAGCAAATGTTCCGGTCAGGTGTGGTCAGTCTGACACGAAACTCCCAATGCTTAGTTCCCAAGCAAGCTTGGTACTCTTTTATCGACCCATTGAAGGGATGAAAGGCTGAGACAACCTTGCCCAGTCCAGGGTTTGAACCTCGGGCCTGTGGTGTGGAAGCGCAATATAATAACCACTCAGCCACTGGGCTTGTAACACAACTCTTGCATTACTAAAATTTCTGATATAAATTTATTATAGATTTAAAGTGCACAAATTTAATTCAAGGTAATTATAATTTTTAATAACAACTTAAATTAAAATTTTGTTGTGGTTACGCTATTTATATATATATATATATATATATATATATAATGCGCTATTTGAAAACATCGAAAAGCAATCTCCTAAAATTTTGTAAATTCATTTTAAGACTCCAGAAGGAATACGCAGAAATTACTAAAAGTACCGTTAAATCAAGCGTATAACGCGCACTTATACTTTGAAGCTGCAATTTTTTAATTTTTAGGTATATTCGCCGTATAACGCGCATCCTCTTTTTTTACGAAGAAACCTGATATATACGTATGCAATCTTCTTTTTTTTCTTTTTTGATGTTATTAATTCGAAATATTATCCCGGGCTTTTTTGAAAAAGTAGTATATTTCTAGATCTTCAATACGTTTTTTTTTTTATAAGGTATATCATTTTTTTAAATAAACAATATTTCGATGTATGTAGAAGTCTATTTTTCTATTTTTCTCTATATAAGTCTCTTAATTCTCTTTTTATTCTTGAAGCTCTCATTTTTATATCCGGTGTATAACGCGCACCCGTAAGTCTCGATCTTATTTTTGGTGTTCAAAATGCGCGTTATATGCCGGATTTTAACATATTTAAAATGGGTAAGAAATATTACCAACAATATATGTAGATTCCAAATTTCCAGAGATTAAAGTATGCTTGTGCATCAATTCAACTTTTGAAATTAAGATTTCTTATATTGTGGCTACGGTAAAAATTTTTGGCATTTTATTATACAATAGAATGAAAAATAATTTAATTTCAAATAAATGTTGGTTTTAATTTCAATTTCTGATTATGATTTAAATGGAAAAAATTAATCAATTTGAAAATATAATTAAATGCTATTTTTTTACGTCAGGTGTTTTACGAAAATGAAAATACTTTGATTTATAATACTTTTAATTCTTTTGCATTAAATTTCATTTTTTAAATCCATTATATTTTTGCTCATTCAAGATACATGAATTCCTGCTTAAAAATTAAGTGCTAGGTTTCTGTCTGATGATAATCCGCTTTGGGGCAAAGGCGTTGCATCATATTTCGCGCTTTCACAAAGAAAGGCAATCAATTTTTACTTGCCGCTTGGGAGTCAACGAAGGACTTACAGGAAGTGTGGCACACACACGAAAAAAAACGAGGCGTGTCCTATAAAGCCTTGTACAAACAAAATCAGTTCTCAGTGACATTATCATCTTCAAAGTAGTTCCCTTCAACGTGCACGTTTTCACGCGTTCGGTGCTGCCCATTGCTGAAGCGGTTCTGGGCAGGAGTTTTGAGAGGCCCTTCAGAAAATTCACCGTTTTTGCATGAACTTCTTCACTGAGGTAAAACGGGTTCCCTTTGTGCAAGTTTTCACTGTAGGAAATTTTAAAAAAAGTCGCATGAGACCAAATCAGGTAAATAAGGAGGATGACCTATTAGAGTAATATTTTTGCTGGTCAGAAACTGCTTGACAGATCTGGCTGTGTGAGTCAAGTGCATCATCTTGGTCAAAATCATACATTTCCAACTCTCTTTTTTGTTTTCTCAGGAATACTTTTTACTTCAATGTAGTTGTGCTGATTAATAGTCTGACCACTGGTGTGAGAGGAACCCACTGAATCACGAATTTTGGCAATGTTTTGGTCTGTAATCGCTGAACTTGGGTGCCCAGCACATTCATCATCTTCACACTGCAAACGACTTATGCCATTCAAACACATGTACACGAGACAAAGTTTCATCTCCATATGCCTCAGCTAATATCTGAATTTTTCTCGTAACTGAAGTTTCACAAGAAACTTGATGTTGATTTGACATTTTTTCCAGCATAAAGCAGTTGTACTTGTTCATTCAATGACGCAGTACTCCCAACTGCCATGATTGCTTAAAGTGAAACTGGTCACTTGGATAGAGGATGGGTATGGGATGACGCCACTAAAACAGTCATTGACATTTCAAGTGACACTCTTAGTCTCGTTTTCTTTTTTGTGTCACATCTTGTATGTGCTTTTTACGAATGATTTAAAAAGTATACCTTCCTATTTTTCTAATACATCTCAGTTTTATGAAATAGAGCTAAAAAACTCAATTGCTTATAAATCTTCTTAATTTAAAAAAAAAGCTTACGTATCTGTATGTTCAGAAATTCGAAGAGGATAAAAAATTTGGAAAGATTAAATTAAAACAAAATAATTTAGAAAACAGTACGAAATATATATAAATTATCTAAATATAAACAATTGCTAAAATTCATATATAAGATAATATTTTTAAAACGTTTATATACATTTAAACCTGGAGACTAATTTTTTAACTTGAAATTTTAATTTAGGCTGAGAACTATTTCTTACACACTAGTGTGATAATGTTTTGTTTATACTTTTTTCTTAGTTATATGTATAAAGAGTTTTACTCAAGTTTTGTATGTATAAACACTCTTGCTTGAACAGTATAATAACAGAATTATATTCTTTCTTGCGACCCCGTTTTTTTTTTAACTTAAGCATTCAGAGTTAAAGAAAACTTGGTATGTTTCCGCTTCAAAATATCTAGTGCTTCCGTTCATAAGCAAACAGTTTTTCCAGTGGTATGGTGGTATTACAGCAAATAAAAAAGGATATAAAAAATCAGCTCATAATCTTCTCGTGGATAGTTTGAATGCAATGTCAGACGTCATAATACGTTTCCATGACAACGACATGTTCTGTAGATTTATCTCTCGATGGCATATATAGTACTATCTCCTATTTGTTTCAGTAACTTTTTTACTAATCACAAAGGGGCATTAAGTTTTTACTGCATATTGAATAAGTATTGAAACCAAAAAGAGTTTTTTGTATGAAAAATGTTAACTGAATATATTCTAAAGAAATTCAAAGAGTACCTGGAAGGATTTTTCTAGGTGATACGGTGTTGAAAGAGGAGTATTAATTGAATACTTAAATATATTTTAAATATTTAAAAGGAATAAAGTGTATGAAAGTATTTGTACAGCTCATCAAATGACATAAATTTAAAAATAGAGAAATCGTTAAGAACTAAAATGCTGAGGAATTACAAAAATGTCATTTGACCTCTAAAAGTTAAATTTAAAACTGTCACGCTTTTTATTGCGGTTTAGGTATAGCGTTTTAAGAAGCCCGATCAGGTTGATGTAAAAGGAAGAAAAATATTTTATAGCATAGCATTTTGCCGACCAGAAATCGAAAAAGTAAAGTTTATGGATTTTATTTATTTAGTATTAAATAAGGAAATAAAACCCTCATCAATGGGGAATACATTTTAGGATATAAACATACTGGCCAATTGACTTGTCACCTCATCCAATATCTGATACTTCCACCTTTTGCTTTCTATTGAGCATTAACGCGTCGTGGTATTGATGTAATAAGCTTGTGACATATCTCCAATGTGATTTCAGGTCATGCTCTTTGAAGTGATATTTTTAGTTCTTTGACATTTGTTAGAAGGTTATTCAACTCTTTTAAATGACTTTACAGTTCATCCCACAGAATTTTAATTACACTAATATCAGGACTTTTTGACGGTCATTTCAGATGATGAAATATACCCTGGTTATGGTTAAACTAGGTTTGAACAGATTTGACGCTACGGAGAAGTAGCATTGTTGTCCTGATACATTCCATCACCATCTGGAAACCAATTTTTCATTAATGATTTAATAACATTTTCTAGATAAAATACCTTCTCAGTTCTGTAACACAATATAGTGATAAGGGAACAAATCCCATTGATACCAAATACTATCCAAATCATTAATATTTTGCATCCAATGCACACAACTGGTGGTATATAATCTAGAGGAAGGGTTTTATGTTGTTCCCGATGAATTATTTTTCTGTTATTTGTAAAACGGATCTGACTGATCTACACAACTTTTTTTCACATTACTTAAACACTATATATTTAAAAAACTAATTATTCATATCTTTCTGTAAATTAATATATATTTATTTTATGTATCTTACTCATCAAAAAAGAAAGAAAGAAAAACTGTAAGGAAAACAAGAAAAATTTTATTTCATAATATTCCTCACATCTTTGCATGCATCAAATATCCCTTCAGACGTATTTTCTTTATGCTGTAATCGTTGAATTGTTTCAAATGAATTTATTATTTCACCGTACAAAGCTTTATTGACTTCTGCATTATCATCGTTTTTATTTTCATCTTTGTCTTCATTGCAATCCATTTCTGTATTGTTCTCTCTCTCTCTTATTTGTCCCACTGCTCAAAATATCTAATTCAGTTAGAGATCCAGAGGTTTCAGCTTCAGCATGAAGGGAAAGAAAATCATCAAGCAGCGCATCACCTGTAATTTCTTGTTTTTCTTTTAACTGTATCCATATTTTTTCATTTCTTTTAAGGGTATAATATTGTCTGTAAGGGCGCCCCCCCCTCGGGTGCCCTTCTCCTAGATTATCAGCGTGAGCTAGAGGTGTAGAAACAAATGAAGAACTAGAAGCTGCCACAATCTTAATATAACTTTATTAAGATCTTAACTTATACCAATAACAAATTAGATAATAATATGATATGTGAGAGAATATACGGTGGCTAAACACACAATATATAATACCGAAATAAGGTAACCCGGACCACTATCAATAACTAACTCGCCTAAGCTCAATTCCAATGTGCCCTCAGATCCGAATTTTTTAAATAGTCACTCCTACCTTTAATGTCCAACGACGCATCAATCTATCTGATCCTGGCTGAAGTTGCGGTTCACTGGCGTGCAATGGTATGCACCTTGACTAAGGGCTCTATGTACCGAGTAACCTCTCTTGACTGTCACTTAACTTCGCGAAATATTCTTCCCACTTGCCACACGCACTAACATAACTTCCCCAAATGCCACACCGCTTACTCTAAACTTCGTTATTTAAAAGCTTCCTAATTTGCATCTTGCCTTCTTGTTTCACTTCTCGGGTTGGTTGGAAAAGAATTGTCATTTATTCTGGCCCCAAAGAACCCAAAAGGATATGTTAATAAAAAACGCGTAAGCCCGTCACATGTCTTCCTCCTACATACTTGCTGAACTCTCACTGCTGACAAAGAATCCAGCTTTGCAAAACTGTTATGAATGGTACGATCTAGGACATCAGAGTTACACGCTTTCAAAATTTAAAAAATACTTTCTCGTAAGTTGATATTTGGCATGGATTCATTGTTATCAAGAGCAGAAATAACTTTTCACAGTATCCTCTGGCGATAGTGTACTTAAAAATCTTTTTATCACCCCTTGATCCATTGGCTGCAGTTTTGATGTAGTGTTTTTTTGCTAAATAAAAAATTGCAACATTTTTCACTTTTTGGTTGAGTTTCTTGGAATGGGCGGGGAATTATCTAAAAGGAGAGCAACTTTGCTACGTTCTTTAACCCTTTAGTGGGCAGTGGATAATATGTCTAGCTACATATTAAAAAAATTTTCTCCAAGCGGGTGATGGATATTTAGTCTTTCCACATGAGTTAATTGAACTTAAAACTCATGAAAATCAATACAGATGGCAGAACGATACCTTTTTTGCATTTCATGTCCTCTGATGGGTAGTTAAGAACAGTTTTTCTCGGTGTAAATCTACAAATTGTATTTTGATTACTATAAATAAAATTTCTGATCTTTGAAAAAAAAATTTCGGCATGTCTTAAGTATACTTTTCTCTCATCTTAATGAATTAAGAAAATTTTCAATTAAAAAGATTTTATTTAGGTTTTTTGAAAGCTTTTATGTGGGGATAGAGGCTCTATCCACTGCCCGCTTAAAATAGAAAAATGATCTTCTAATTTTCGCCTTTCTCCACTCGAGAGAGAATACTTAGAATCATGTGAGAATGTTGGGGGTTGGAAATATAAACAAAATTTGTTTACAATATGTGGTACAAGATTCTCGTGTTCGAAAATCTTTCATTATAGCATTTTTGCTCGAAAAAACGTTTGCATATTATAAGGTTCAGTAAATAGCTCATCAAATTTGGGAAATAACTAATTTAAATTCTCAAAAATATTGCTTTATTTCTAACTTTTTATACTAAAATTAAATAAAATATAAAATGTGGATATATACCAATTTCAATGTATATTCTATATATACTATTTATATACTTATGTTGTACAATTATTCTATTGTTATTTAATTACACTTCTACTTCGTATTTAATTGTTATTGAAATAATTGTAACATGATTTATGATTTCTGTCCTTAAAATTAAGTTAAATGTCCTTAAGTCCCCCCCAGGAAAAAACCTTGATCAGGTATTTTTTGTAACTAAATAATGTTTATAGAGGATGAGAACATTACATTTATCAAGTACTTTATCACAGAAAAGTGTATTTTAGCTTTGTGCCCGTTAAAGGGTTAACCATATGTTTGTTCAATCTTTGTATCCAATTTTCACAAATTTCTAACGTCATGCAAGATTTTTTTTGCTTAAGTCATAATCAACTTATAAGGATAATAACTTATAAGGACATTTTGGAGTTTTGCTTATTCCTGTAACTAGTAGTTCCATTTTTCGAGGCCCAGTCATATTTGTTTCTAACATAGCAGATAATTTTGATCTGCTATGTTTTCGTCCAAAGCATTTTTCTCTTATAAATGTTAATAGTTTTTGATAAAAACATTGAAAAAATAAAGCAGTCTGATCTGCATTAAAGATATTTTCTGGCTTGTAGCCTTTTAAAATTTTACTCAGTGTCTCTATTATCCAATTTTTAATACCATTATCTCATCAACATCTTTACTTTTCCAGATAATACTTTTGCTACAATACCGTGTGTTTTCTTAAATGCTTCTAGTCATTCATTGCTATCTAGAATTTGGTCATATCCAATGTCTTCGCAAATTGAAGAGGTTTCTCTATAACAAAAGCTATAGAGATCGGGATATTTTTATCTCACATTGTGTGTAACCAATTTAAGACTGCATCTTCGACATCTTCATTGATACATGTTTTTAAACGTAATGAACAAGAATTCGATGAATCATAATTTTGTATCTTATATCGATCTTTTATAATAGTTGGTATGCTGTTTGGAGGAATACCAAATTTTAAAGCAATATCCTTTTGTTTGACACCTTTATCACCATCCTGAAGAATTAAACTTTTTTTCTATGATGCTCAAGCACTTATGTTTTGACATTTTCGAGCACAAGAAGTGAAGTTATCAGTATGATTTATCAACACTACAAACAAACGGAGACTAATTAAAGGACACGGGGACACGTGACAACTCCACTGAGGGTGAAAGAGGAAATAGACGTTGTTACTAGTGAACCGGATATTGGGGATTAAAAGTTGCACTTCTAGGATGAAACCATCACAAATCTATTTCTTTTGGCTAGTTAGGCATCTAAGTGCAAGATTTATGATCAGTTCAAGATTTATAACCACCATAAAATGTGTTAAAAGAGAGAAAAACTAGAAATGTCCAGAAATACTTTAAGAATATGGCGAAAAATAATTGAATCACAAAAGAAAAATTTCGTTAGATAGAAAATGTATTTAACTATTGGGAGGTTATTTTACGAAGAAAATCGTGAAATGTTCTTTGTTCCAGCAAAAAGTTCGCTGTATAGAAAAAAATTGGCAATATATAAGTCCGTAATATGGAGGTTCAACTGTATACATATATATTTATATAAAGAAAGAAAGTTACAAGTAGGATAAACAATAAATAGTAAAAACTTAATTTATGAAATGATTCAATGAAATTTGTATTAAATATATTTTTATTTACTTTTAATCTTGAAATTTAAAGTTAAGTTTACAGAAATTCATTTCATTGCAGACAAAAGAAGAAAATTAGCTTAAAACTATGACCAGATTACAAGGGGGGTTCACATTAGAGCTTGCACCACTCCTTATGACGGAACAATAGTATATTTAATTATTCTATGTCAGTGCTTCTCAAAGTTGCAATATTCGCGACCCAATATTCAAACATAATTTTCATCACGCCCCCCTCCATACAATACCAATGTATTGAATTCAATAATACTATACTTTGACACTAAAACTACGATATTTCTTTAACCTCTTAAGCACCTCCCGCGTATATAAACGTAACGTCTCGCTAAGCCAAAGCGTTTATTTTTCTGAGCACTGTATTCATAAAATTATTCTGAAGGCTTTTGAATGCATTAAAAGGACCTTGACAATGTTTACGAAGGATTTACTTATTTCAGATTATTTTTGTTTCTTTTTTCTTCCCCTTCCCCCAATACATCACATACGCACGCCGAAGAGGAATATAGCTTGCATTAGGAAGCAAATCACGTAACTTTTAATCGGCAGTTAGGGATTAAATATAAATGGTAAAAATTATCAAGATAATTGTTAATTTTGGTTTTAATATATATATGACAAGCCCATAGTATCACTTTTAGTTATTAAACTTGTTCTTAACTTAGTATTGTTAAACTAAAACTAATAAAATATATATGTAGCACTGATACTTTTATAAGTGTAATATATCAGTGTAAATGTGTATTTCATTTTTTTATGTCAGAATGTATTTTGTTTGTTTATTTTCAGTTAATTTGTTTTCTACTTTTCAATATGTTCGCGTCCCCCTCGTAGAGTTGTCACGCCCCACAGGTTGAGAAACGCTGTTCTATGTTAAGGCTAACAAAAAAACTTTTATCGCTACCAAGTGGCTACATTATAAAATATAAATCAGGCAAAGAATTAAAATGTAATTTTTCCTTGCTTTTATTTCATTTTAAAATTTAATTAAATATTAGTGAAAGCAGATGTGACGGAGAAGGGATTAATCTCTCATTATTTTGTAGGTAATTAGAACAATCACCTCTTTGGTGGCTATAAAAAACAACCCACTTCGGAAAGCCATGAGGGAATAAAATGTTGATTTAGCAACCTAATCCCTAGACGTTTGGGGGCAAATTGCTTAGAACTCTATTTACAGTACAAGCTATATTGACTTCTTATTTATAAAAATACTGATATTTTTTGCCCTAATTATATTTTGATATCTGTATCCTCTGTTCATCTAAATGCTTCTAGTTTATTATATTTGATAAAACACAGAACATGCCTACTTTAAAATGAAGTTGAAAGAATTAGAAAAAACACTTGTACACGATTTGCACACTTTTATACTCATTTAATATTATTATTGAAGTCAATTCAGAAAAACAGCTATCTTCTATTTCCCAAATTTTATATAGTCCCTAGTAATTAATTGTGCTTTTAATTACAAAAAGCAATTATAAATTACAAAGATTTTTATAATATCTCAGTAATGATTAAAAAAATCTGAATATATATATACATAATTCCTTTTTCAATTCTAAATGTTTCAAATTTTTCATATAAGTTCATACAAATGAACTATAAAAAAAATCCAGGGAATTAAATACACATCACAAAAAAGTTTAATGCATTTGAAAAATGCATGTATTATGTACTTTTTAATTTTATTAATTTAGTATATCCAAAAATCTATGCATAGCTCATTACATATTTTGTCTATTAAGCACCTACCTTATATTTTTGTCATGTTTCCCTAACTATATAATTATTAGATAATGATTACACAGATGGGACCATTAAAATATCTTTTTTTATGTCTCAGTTGAATTACTTTGCCTTAAAACTTGTTGCTACTTTGTAATACTTAAGTTCACTCTCGAGTTTCTGACAGCTAAGAATATGCTTACAATTTATGTAGGTACCTTATACTGATGGAAAATAGTATAAGATTGAATTTATTTTTATTTGAAACTGAATTACTTAACGGTTTTTATGAATTTATGGACAAAAAAAATATCTTCCCCTTAAAGGATATTTCTTTTTAGAAAGCAAATTTGATTTGGCTTTCATCCAATTAAGGCTGAAAGTTATTTGGCTGGATAGCAAAAATAATTTCATGTAAGAAACATCCCTCAGCATAAGATACATTTTTTTTATCGAAATATAAAATTTATAATATATTTAGTCATTATTTTTTTAAGGAAAATCTAATATATTATTTTGAAAAAGTCCTTTATATTACATTATACCTTTAGATTTTTAAGAATTACAGCATTGAAGCATGTGAATAAAAAGTGCATATTTTTATTAATAAATGAAGTATGAAGGTATGTCACTTTAAAAGCATTTTTTTTCTTTTAAATTATACAATCTTATCATCCGATGTAATATATATATATATATATGACTTGAACCAATAAAAAACTAAAAAAGGTTTCATAATATTTTATAACATATGTATGCTTATACGAACACGGATTTTGTTTAAAAAAAAAAAAAAGACTCGCCATAATTTTGTATCACAACACTTTTAACTATTAGTTAACTGTTAGTTGATTTCACCATTTGGGCTTGAACATTGGAATTTAAGAAAGTTAGTTTAAATTTCTAGAAAATTGAAAATAAAAACAATTTTTCAAAAGTATAATTTTTTAATTTAAATTAAAAATTGACTTTACGTATTTTTTAAAGAATTTGGGGTTTTAAAAAATGTAAAATTTTAAAATATAATCAAATATTAAAAACTGTAAGATATGAAATAAAAGTTTCTATAAGAAATTTTTTTTATTAGGTTTTAAGGCGCATGCTTTTTAAAAATAGTGCTTTTAAAAATTTTAATATTTATTATAAAAGTTAAATGATTCTTTAATTGTAGTATTTTAATATAATAGAATAAAAATTACATATTAATAAAAAAAAAACATTTTAAAAAATATTTAAAATTGAAATTTTACAATATTTGAAAAACAAAAGGTTTGTAAAAAATAAATGAGGTTTAAGAGTAGGATTCAATTCAAAAGTTTTGGGTTAGGGGTATATTTTTTAAAAATAGCAGAACCAAAAAATATTTAATATTTGTTATAGAATTTTCAAAATGCTTATGATTTTTAAAATTTTATTATATTTTAAACATTTTATACTTTCGAGCTCATTTTTGTAAAATTAAAAAGATTCGAATCATTTAATTTAAATTTAAAAAGACTTATCCCTTTGTTTAAAAATTGTTTATATTTTTAAACCCCTAGAAAAATTTAACACCCCTGAGACCCCTTAAGCTTTTAATGTTTCAGTTACATAAATTAGTAAACATGTGCAGGATACATTTATATATTCGAAGATATCAGTAATTTTTTTAAGTAAGCCAAAGACTTAAATGCTCTTAAGAATATTGAAAGAATGTCTAAATATTATGCAAAAATGTTAAATAGACATCGAGGATATGACGATGATAAAACAGAAAGATAGAGGGCGGAATTATAAAAATGCTAGAAAACGAATGTGTGTGTGTATGTGTGTATTTGCGTGCGGACGTGTGTGTTATCGTAGTGATTATGGGAGTGTAAATTGCAATTAAAATATGATAAATATTTAAATTATAACAAATGGAAAGGAATTTTACTTTCGGATTTCCTCGAAATGGGGAAAATTATCAGATATCATAAACAAGCTTAAAAAGCGGAAAAAAATTGCAAATATAATTCGAAAATAAACTAGCGGCATTTCCACTGCAATCGAAGCTTATCTGGGACAAAAAAGTTATTGTAAAATTTAATATATATTTGTAATTAAAAATAATAAACTATCTTTAGAATTAAGAGTCATGCAATTTCAGGAAGAAATATTAATTTCTCATTTTAATTAGCATTGCAAAAATAATAATTAATATTAAACAAGTTTTTAAAGAGCAACACATGCGTATAAGGTAAGATTTTTTTCTTTTTGCTCTTCTCTTATACATTGTATGTTAATATTATGAAATATGAGATAAAAAATAAAATATAGGCGATTTTTTTTATTATTGAAATGTAAAATGTACTTATAAATTAGTTATTTAAACTTTTACGAAACAGATAAAATTACAAATATCCCCAAAGATGCATTTCCATTTAACGGCTATGGTACTTTATAGTGCATACTTAAAAGAGAACAAAAAACTAAAATGATTTCGAAATATTTAACAACAATAACATAAGGATTATACTTCATGTGAATTTCTTGAACAATTTATACTAATAACCTCTTCCAAGCTAATTTTATTTCTGGATAATGGATCAAAAGCTGTCAATTTTTTAATGCATATCTTCAAACACATATCTTTTTAAACATAATAGCCCCATTCATATGCAAAATGTCCGAAAAATTAATGTAAAAAAATATATATTTCAATAAATGAGAGAGTAAATGACCTGTAAAGTTAGCTTTCTGTATAGCAAAAATCATACACAGACTTTGGAGTAAATTCTCACACTATTTATAAATATGAATCTCTTAAAATACTTAGCTTTTATCTCGGATTACAAATTTTATTTACATCTTTTGCATTTACATAAGTCATTATGAAATTATTAATCAAAACTTGATCGTGTAGGATAAATTCGAAAACATGGTACTGCACATAACCCGACATCACAATCTGGAAGGTAGAATCTTGTTTCTCTTCTTACCTTCTTCCCTTTACTGTCTCTCTTTGAGCTCCAAATAATACACTGTTGTCTTGGATTAGTGTTCTTCTATGTTGGGGGAAAGCAGTCAACAAAGTGTCTTCCCAGACAAGCGGAAGTGCTCAACAGAAGGATGTCCTCTTTTTGAAGAAATTTCCACCGAGTGGTACTTTTCAATTATTCGAAACCATTAATAATTCGTGAAATAACTCGGGAAAGACCGATTGCACACTGTAAACTTTCACACTGCCCGAGCTGCTCTCAGGATGAACCAGGATCGTACGTTTCACTTACCAATGCTCAGCTCGAGAGGTGGGTAAATGAAAAAGAAAGGTTTTCGCATATGTTGGTGCGGGAAAAGACCTAGGCATGGGAAAATTTTAAAATCTAAAAAATATAGGTTACGACGGGGTGCACTTTGTACCTTTTTTCCATTATTATTTTTAGATTTTTTAAAAAAGCTTTTAATAATAATTCTTTTTAAATTTTAATTAATAATAATTAATCTTAAATCTTAATTAATAACATTTAATTTTTAATTAATAATAATTTTAAATAAATTTCAATTAATAAATTTAAATTTTAAATTAAAAAATAAATTTAAATCATTTAAATAATAAAAAATTTTAACGAAAAAAATTTAAATAATAAATAGTTTAAATAATAAATAATTTAAATAATAAATAGTTTAAATAATAAATAATTTAAATAATAAATAGTTAAAAAAATAAAAAATTTAAATAGTAATTAATAATTTAAATAATTAATAATTTAAATAATAAATAGTTTAATAAAAATTTAAAAAAATCAATAATTTAAATAATAAATAATTTAAATAATAAAAAATCTAAATAATATTTTTATTTAATTATTTTTTTTTATAAAAAAAAATAATTACAAAAAATATCTTTTAATATTTAATAAAAACTTTCATAAAAAAATTTTTTTAAATTTTAAAAAAAATTAAATAATTGGGGTTTATCCCTGATTCGAACTCATCCCCCGGGATTGAAAGGGGGTGTCTTCTTTTCCCAAATGAGCCATGGTTGCTGGAGGAAATTTAAAAAAAAAATTCTATAAAAACAAGCTGAATTTCGAAAGCTATTTTCTCCGTTTACTGGCCACCCCCGAAATTCCCATTGGGGGGCCAAAAACACTACTACTACATAAGTCTCAAAAGAATTTCCTTATCCTCTCCACCTTTGAGTCTTTGGGAATAGAAGGTTTCGAGATTTTTTGGTTTTGATTATCCCATTTCAAAGGGGGGTTTTTTTTCCAAAAAATTTTCATCGCTCCTGAAAAACTCACTAACTGTCTTGCTTTTTGAGACAGAATGCATAAAATTCTCGAACCCAATCTACGTAACAAAATTGAACGATTAATCGTGAACATTTTATGAACTATACTGTTACATATTTTTGTGGTTTTCAAAAGCAAGTGTGCACTGCTTAGATGACTATCGTATTTTTCCGTGCATATGTCAAGAATCTTCGGAATTTTTCTAAAGCTGTAATTAAGCAGGTTAGCTTATATACAAGTCCGCTAATATTAGGATAAATGTTGTCTAAAAAAATGGTTTCTTACCATATTCCGTAAGCGATGCTCATTTAATTTAAATCTAACTTCTGGGTGTTTTGAATAGAATTTTTATTCTACAAGAATTAAGAAATTTACATATAGATTCTTCAAAGTTGGTGTCAGAATTAGTTTCCAAATAGTTTTTAAAGTTCCCATTCACTCATTGGGATGTGCATGAATGTACAAGATCATCAGGCAGCGAGTTTTTTCTCCAGGTATGGAAGATAGTTCAATGGCCACGTGCCATATACAAATTTATTTTCAAGCTCATTTTTTAAGAAACAAAGAAAGGCGGATATACAGATTATTAAGCAAACACAGATATGAGCTAGCATACAAATAGAACAAAATGTGCTATCTTTAGGTAGGGTTATCAGAAATTAAAATAATCGCTGCTGGCGTCTCTCTCTGGCGCGTTTTACTTTACAATTTAATTGGAATAAACAATTTGGGATTTAGACAACACTTCCACCTTCAAGGCAATATGTTTGAAAAGAACATAATTTTCCCCCTCCTCTCAATTTAGCTTATAAACTGTAAGAATTTTTGATAAGTTTTTGCAATTACGTACTATCGCAACAATACCAATGTTCAAGATAGCTCTACAAGTTGGTAACCCTAATTTCACTTGACCACCATAAGCTTCGTTTCATATAATGTTGCCAAAATGGTTGTGATAATACGTACCTAAATTTTTGAAGAAAAAATGCACTCTTGGCTTATAAACGAATCTGCTTACGCTTAGAAAAATACGATATATGGTTTGATTAGTCTATTCATATTGATTAAAAGACGAATTTGGGTGAATAATTAAAAAGTAAAATGCCCTAGATAAATAAAATATGGTCTCTCAAGATTTTATATCACATATTCTGTAATGGGATCACAGGTAAATATTTTAAATGTATGGATAAAAACTCTTCCCTCAACTTTAGTGTTTTGGGGAATGTGGTCAGTTGCAAAGGAGATATCAGTAAACCCGGATAAAGCTCCCTTTTCAACTCATTTCTCTAAGCACAAAAAATCTTGAAATAAATCTTAGATTGAAAAAGATTTATTACTAAAAAGAACAGAAAGTACTACCTAATTAGGATAGAGCTTGGATTTAAAACTATATACCGGACTGGATTCGTCAAACAAGAAAGTTGTTGGTGCTGAGAAAAAAGAACTAGACTTCTAAAACGAATGACCAGCGTGGCATGGGGTTTAACCAGAGATGTCCTTTGTATCGCCTTTAAGACCTAAGCGAGACCATTGGTTGAATATGAGAGTGAAAGACTTATAACAATAACAGACAAATTCCATAAAATTAGATTTTTTTCAACGTTTATGCTGAGACTTTTTAAGTATACTATAAGATCTACCTCGAATATACTGCTACAGAACTTCAGACTAGGCAAGAGCAATTATGTGACCATAGATGGAGAAAGACATTAAGCCTTGCAATGAAGGAACAACTTTCTGAGCCACTAAAGGCCAGCTGAAGAGAGGTTGAAAAAAAAGAGCTTAACCTTTATGGTATAAAATAACTGCATATTAACATTAATTTCCAATCTTCAAATCATTCTCATCCTTCAGATTCCTGGTGTCCACTGAAATATTTTTGACTTGCAGAGGGTTCTTTTCACTTTGTCTCTGAAGTCCGCAACAAAATTTTACCTTGACTTAATTGAAATATATACTTTTATGGATACTTCAATTCTTGACTGCATGTCTATTTTGATGGTTTGGCTGAAAGAGCTGTTAAAATATTGAAATAGGAGTCTGTCTTACTGAGACTTACCATTATCATACGCCATTGGAAAATATGTTGACATTTATGGCTAAACAAATTGCCATTTCTTTAGCCTTTGAAAGAACAGAACAATTTGAAAAGAAAAGTATCTTCTTTTTGGAGAATTTTTGGCGGCAATAGCGACCTTAACATTTATTAATCACTTCGGATATGAGATTTCAGGACCTGCATGGGGGAAAATTGATAAATTGTTGAATTTAAATTGCTTTGCAGTGGATCTAAAACCACTGCGGGATATATGTAAATGAGAGAATGGATATGAGCCAAGAGTGGATACTAAATGATGCAACCAGATCCTTCTTTATCTTTGAGGCATTTATACCTTGCTCTATTAACCCTTAACTTCCCACTGTTGCATTTCTGCAAAATATGATTTATTTTAATTTAACAGACTCAAAATTTTTTAATTACTTATAAATCACTTTTCTGAGAAAAAAAAAGATTACTGCAACGAAATAAATGCTAATTTTGTCACTAGATGGAAGTACATTTTTTCCAGAAATCACAACAATTATAAAAATCTCTAATGCCTCAAGAACTGTATTTTTGCTATACAAAGAATCCATTATATTTTATGCTTCCTCCTGTTTAATGACGAAATAAATTACCAAGTAAAACATTTAAACATTTTATGTTCATTTAAAAGTAATTTTGGTTTTCTAATGGAAAAAGTTTGAAAGAAATTTGATTTTAATTATATGCTGCAGGTCTGCAATATTGGTCTTGAATTACCATTTTGTCATGGCTAAAAAATGTATGCTAACTCAAGATGAAATTGATAGATATACGAATAATTCGAACGAATTAAGTGAATTAAGTGAGGATGGTCTTGAATATTCTGATGATGATGTTGATTTTTACCTGATTGTGTGTCATCTAATGAAGATTCGGATAGCGACTGTGAAAATATAGTATTGGTTCACAAAATACCGTTCAGAATATAAGAAATCCGATGATGATAATAAATTAGATAGAAATATTTCAGTCAGAGAACAATTTTAAATTTAACTTTTAAGAATAATAAAACATTGTCAAAGAATTTTTTAGGGAAAAATCAAAACATTTCATTGAATGGAGAAGTAATAAAATTCCATCGAGATGACACGCTCCCAAGAGAAATTATGGATTTGGAGTATGAAAAGTGTAAAGTAGGACTTTGTTACAATAAAATCAATAACTGCTTTTAAAATTTTCATTGTATGTAAGGCTGAAGCATTTTATAACAATGAATAATAAATCCTCATATAAAACAAATTTTGTAACTTACAGCACTACTGCGCAATGTTGCACTTCTGCAACAAACAAAAAAATGACAGAATTTCAATTTAAAACAGCTTAATATTTTTATGTGTATTTTTCCCTTTTATTATTACTTGAGAACTAGCTGATATAATTTTTTCATAGAAATTTTAAAAATTGGAAAATTAAGGGTTAAAGCTAACCATTCAAACCTAAATATAGAGAAGATTTTGGAAAAAAAATGAAACTCCTTTAAATAAGTCGACAAGAATTTATAGTTCCTTGACTATAAATTCTTGTGGTGGTTGTGTGTGTGTGTTGTTCGAACCATTGTGTGGTTCGCTTTAAACTTGCCACTAATCATGACTATTTATGTATCGAGTTACTTGTATAAAAGTGGAAAGCAAACAAATTTCTGTCCACTTTATGACAATTCGCGTACCCATGACAAGGATACCTCGATATATTCCCTACTGTTCTAAGTTGTATTCCTTTCAGTGTTATTGTGACTATTTTCATTGTATTGAGTCACTTGCCGCCTTATAACCGAATGAACGGAAACGGACATAGGATAAAAATACATTAACAGAAAGGCATTTGTAAAATGAGAATTTTAAACAATAGTTCAAGGATGAGTATTAACCTTAAAATTGTTGCTTTGGTTTCTAAAAATAAATATTTTAAAACTTTATCTTAAACGTTAAAATTAAAAATCAAGCCTTAGAAAAATTAAATACTAATAATTTGTCTGCTTTAGTTTTAGTTGGTCCTTATACATAGATTAACAAGTACTCTAATAGGTATCTAAACCTTGTTAAAGTGTTAAAAATTTGATGGCTATAACATACAAACAATTAACATTTGTAAATATTACTTATTTAAACAACAATAGCGTGCTTTTGAGTGTAACATGGAAAGCCTAAAGCGAAGATTTGTACCCATCAGTCCATTTTATTCATTTTAACCTCGGTATTAAACATATTCTGAATAATAAGAAAAAAATATACAAAAACTTATCAATAAAAATTTTGCTTCAATTACTTCACAACGCATAATGTAATTCACTTTTTTTACCTGTTCAGTCATCATTTTTGTTATTAGGATGCAAGAAAATTATCATAAAATTAGAAGAACGTTTCTTTTCCGATAATAAAAGTACTGCATAAAAGAAAAATTGTAACAAAGTAATATCCAGTAATTTTTTTAAAACTAAATTAGAATTTTATATTACAAGCATAAAAAATGTAAAAAAAAAGGAATCATAACTTTTTCACTCCCCGCTTCGAATGTTCCATTTATATATATATATATATATATATATATATATATATATATATATATAGTTTTGATACGAATTTTCTTAAAGAGTGTAGAATGTTATCTATAATTACTCAAGAAATAGACGAACAGCTTTATAATTTTTACAATCATATGAGTCAACTTATTCAACTTTTAATGAATTATTTATATGCATTTTAATGTTTATTTACATGTGTTTTATATCAATTATTTTTTAAAATTAAATGAGATTTTAATTTTTGCTTAAAACTTGAAAGTTGATTAAAAATTTAAGAAATATGTTTTTTATTTATGTTATTTTAACGAAAAATATGATAACATATTCAGTCGAATGTATTTATGCCCATGAAAGCATTTATTTATAAACATTTAATAATTTGAAAATAACAACAAACTAAATCCAAAAAAAAATCAATTTTTTTTCTCATATGTTTGATTTATCAAAAATAACTCCTAAGGAAACAAACATTGAATAAAACCAAAAAAATTCCATCGAGGTTTGAAACAAACACAGATTTTCTGTAAAATTCCTTTCTTCAGAGTTCTGACATAAGCAAGAAAAAAACATTTACCGATATCATTTGAAAAAAAAAAAAAAGAAATGCTGACTCAAGTGCCATTTGTCTAATGATGCAAGATGATTTGTTGCTGAAATATGTAATGAACAAAAGTCTGTTTGGATACTTACCGAAATGTAGCAAGGACTTTTTCTTTGATCCTTGATAAAAAGAAAGCTGAAAATGTACATTTTTGCCTGTCATTTCTCCTCCTTTAATATTGATGATATACACGTGTAAAATGGAGGAACCTTTTCGTATTTTCAAAAAAATTTGCCGACTTTGTATCCATTGCGTTAGTAAGTTTTGAATGAAGTAAAATTTATTGTCAATGAGTGAAAATGAGTTCTAGCAGAGTTTTAAAAAAGGTCTGAAAAGATAAAAAAAGAATTTAAATACCAAGAACTTTCTATTTCTTTTCCTTTATGGTCTTTCATTAAATGTTCCGATATTTTTGTATCACTTTAATATATCATTTAATTTGGTCATGAGTTGTTACTTATTTAATGTTACATTTACTGTCTCGTGATGGCTCGAAATATATAAATATTCCACATTTCTAAGTCTAAAGCAATAACGATTAAAATGTTATAAGTCCTAAATTAAAATGATTATAAACTTAATTTGCACTCAAGATTATACAGATTAAAATAATGAATATTAAGTTAAATTCTTAAGAATCTCGAAAATGTGAAAAGATTGGGATTGTATAAATTTTTCATGTAGCAGTATAAGGCTTTTAATTTTTTTATAATAATTTTTTTAAAAAAATATACAATCCTATTCAGTAACAAATACTCAACTCATAAACTATTGAAACTATTGTATTTTTTATAAGCATTTTGATTATAAAATTAATTTTGTAGAAAATCAATTACAGTTTACTTTCCTTTAAAGAAAAACTCTTTAATGAACTTATACCCTTAAGTTTTGTCTGTATACATACACATTATTCCTTTATTGAACTTATATATATATTTATAATACATTTATTTCTATATTTTGTTTTAATTTGTTTCAATTGTTGTTTCTTTTGGAAAGGTTTAATCACGCATTTTTATTTATTTTTCCGTAAAAAATGTATTTAAACCATTACTTGTAATATGATTTCTTATAAAATATTTATTAAAGAGTAATTGTTCTTTTTAAAATTTATAAAGTGTGGTTAAAAATTTTTGTAAAAGTAATTTTCTTTAGAGTTATAACACATGATACCTCGAGTCACATATTAACTGAAAGAAGATTAAAAAACTTCATCAAAGCTAAAAATAACAACACATTCAAATTTTAGGCATAATTTAATAAATATGTTAGCAATCAAAACAAAATATGAATACGAATTAACTTTTCATAATTCAAAGTAGTAATAATAATAATAAAACCTGACTCATACCTTTCGAAAGCCTCAGAAAGCGAAATGCGTGAGAAAAATATTATTTTATTGTAATTAATGTAATTTGATTTTTTTTTTGTTATGGGACCCTTCAAAAGGTGTCTAATCTCAAACATTCTTCATCTCAAATTATAAGAAATAGCTATCATTACAATCTGCGCGAAACTCTTATCAAAATGTATTTTCTTTTTCTAGCCAAACTAATAAGAAAATGTAATTAAACTAACCTAAGATTAAATCTACCTGCCAAAGAGAGCCTCTCAAACCGAAGGAGAAAATTACTTTTTGCTTCATTTCACTCTGCGTATGTTTCAATACAGAAAAAGCCCACATTATTTTTTTGCTTTCCATAGAAGGAATTTTCTACGAAAAGATGAGGTTTGATAATGAATAGTAAACTTTTTCCTTGCCATCAAATTACCATGATGATCCGTTAACTTAAGAAGGAAAATTAATCGAAAAAAAATTAAGTTGTTGAAGTGATGTGTTCAACTGCAATCAATACGTGAACATGCTGAAACAGGTAAATATGATAAATAAAAAAAGAGACATTCTTCTTATAAAATTATAAAGGAATTAATATAACCACAAAATAATAGAAAACACCTGCATAATTAAATTAATCTATTTGCGTTTTTGTCTATTTTACAAAACAATAACAATTTGAATAATCAATAATAAATGCATTAAATTGAAGTAAATAAACTGAGACATTAATTAAGAGCTTCCAAAAAGATATATACAGGGTGTCCAAGGGTCATTGGAACCAACTTTAAGAAGAGGTAGGGGCATCACAAGGATTCAAATTTGCATAGCAACCCAAAGTCAGTAGTCATTGTTAGAAAGACCATTTAAGGAAACAGACATAAAATACTGCAGTCAGTTGAGCTGTCATCACCCGCAGAGGAATATGGGATTTTTCACAAACACAGAGCTGGCAGATATGCACCTTATTTACGGATTGGCAGAAGGGAATGCACGAGAAGCATAAAGATTATATCGGAAAAAGCTCCCGCAGAAAGATGCACTAGACCACCGGATACTTACTAATGTGTGTCTCAATGTGTAAGTATGGATCATTACGAGGCAATAGACATAGAGAGGGCAAACCACGCATTCCAACGGGCCACTATATCCAACACACTTTGTTCCCTGCATAGAATAAAGTATGTTGGATACCAACCGAAGAAATCCGAGTACCATGTTGGGAGTTCAAGTCCCTCGAGACCCGCCCTCACTATACCTATTACCTCATTTACAAAGCATTTTAAGCGAAAAAGATTTCAGTAACATGGTTACCTCAAATCGATCGTAGTTGAGTTTGATCGTAGTTGAGAGCCAGCACACATTTTAATGAGCATGATAATGAAGTCATCAAAAAAGATGGCAAAATGTAATAGAGTAGAATTAAAAGCATTTTAATGATTAAAATTGATTTTTTGCACAAAAAGTTAAATTATTTCACAGAAAAGAGCCTGAATTCCCTTTTTGCCACAACCCAATGTTTTTAATGTTATAACAAATGTGTCTTAAAGCAACAATAAAAAACGATGCATGTTTTTAATAGAGAAAGAATAAATAAATATGTTAGTTGGAATTTTTACTCCATATTGAGATAATACTAACTTCATTCACTAACAACAATATACAATTAAGAAAAATGAGTTTATTTAACGTGATTATGCTACAAGCTGAATCGTTAATTCAATTCTATGGAGAATTAAATTACGGAGTAATTATGATACTTATACAAGAAAACTTTTAAATTTGACTTCAGAATAATCAAAGTTTTCTCCTGAGATATTTTAAACATTATTTGCTTTGTATTTCATAACTCTAAGCCAATATATAATAGGAATTTTTACAAAAATGTATTCGTTTATACATTATTTTATTTCTCTTTCTGTCTTCTACTATCCTCCTAATAAAATTCAAATTTCTCCTGTGTTAATTCAAATGTTGTTGAAATGCAGACAAAAAACACAACAATAAATGTAAATAAATTTAACATTTTCGAAATTCTGAGAACTCAAACATCTTCAATCTTTTTCTTATTTTCTGAAAAAATTTGAGTTCAAATATAGAAAAATTGCATAAGAAATTAACAAAGCATGATTTTCTTTCAGTAAAATTTGCGAAATTGTTTATGCTTGATTAATATACACCTAAAAATGTTGCGCTAAAAAGTGCTAAATTTTTAACACTTGATGTCAGCACAAATTTTTTTCACTCCTCTTATGTAAATGTCATATTTAACCTGAGTTTGAAAAAAAAAAAAAAGCTGAAACATATTATTTCGATGCTGAAAATGCGTATATACTTTAAAGAAAAAGTACTAAATTTTCTTTTAACTTACTTTTCTTATCGATGTTCACGTATAACGTTTTTAATTTAAATAATATATCGGATATAATTTGCGACAGTGAAATCGATATAAAGTTCCACGTTTTAGTGAATATTTCAGAAATAATTACTTTTTAGTTTCAGTATTTTCTGCTCAAGACTTGAAATGTCCTGTATTCGCACTTTTTATAATTTTCCATTCCAATGAAATAGCTCTGTTGTCCACTCCTTAATCCGTTTCAGAAAAAAAAATTATAGAATGAAATGGATCTTCAATGAATTAAAGAAATGGCTTCGACCGGAAACATCTTTACTTCCGAAAATTATTGTTTTGCCGTTGAGAAACCTCCGCTCAAGACCCGTTATTTAAAGTAATTAAAGAGCTTAAAACCTTCCAATAATGCGCCTCTGTGGAAATAAAGCCTGTCGTTGAAAACTTCCACCGTTAAAGACGATTTTCGGAAATTTAGAAAGGTACTTTTTCGGATTCTCAAATAATAAATGACCAGTGAAAGCCATTGAAGTGCGTTTGAAGGAAATTTGCTAATTTAAATCTTTCGAAATTCGTTTTCATGGATTTTACTTAATGATATTAATCCATTAATTTTCAAATTGTTCAGTTCAATATAAACTGATATAAATACTGAGAAATGAAGTTATTTTCACTTACAAATGTTTGAAGACCTTCTAAGCTACATTTTCAGCATTTTTCTAAATTCTGTTTGAAAATTAAAGCTATTTGGCAAGATCCATATGTGCAAATCATTCGGAAATAGAAGCTTTTTTTTAATGAATGAATTGAAGAATCTAAACTTTCTTTTTGTGAAGTTAATTCAGTAAATACTCATATGCTAGTAAAAATTTGCAAATTTCTTTCCAGCTTTAAGGTAATATGTCCAAATAAATGTGTGATATAGGATAAATATTAAACTTATCTCTAAAACAATAACTGATTTAGCTTACAATGGTGTATATTTAACTTCTCAAATTAGAATTATGAAGATGAATAATTTTAGTTTTCGATCTTTACTGAAATCGATTTGTCAGTAAAAATAGAAAGAAAACAAAAACTGGTAAATTTTAAATTAAGGGTTCTTGATTTCTGTTCTATTTTTCTATGCCAAAAGACTTAATTGCGCGTCATTAAAATATTATAGCAGCTCATACCCTTTCAAGAACCGTAAACAAGAGCTAATTTCAAGATCCTTTCTTATATAAGTAGGATTTAAAGTATTAGGGAATATAAATATATTCCGATCAGTGAGGTTACAACCTCACCAATAGATGGCGCTGCCAGCAAATATATGTATCCACCCGGAACGGTGGGTTTTCGGGGGAGAAGAGAGAGCGACAGGAAGTGAGAGAGACGTCTGAGGGACAGACTCCAGTTTACGAACGAGAGGTCACGTTTTTCAGTCAACACGGGTGTCGCTAGGCTTAGCGACGATTGAGAGTATGCTACGTGAAATAACTCATAAAGTTTGTAATCAGTATTTAATTGGAAATAGTCTAATGTTTCATTAAACAGTTATTTTCTAATCTGCTTATTTCTTTGAATATCAAGAAAGATTCTTAACATAGTGACTTACCCCTAGACAATAAAAGAAATACCACTTGTATAGATGAAATACACCCCAACATATATATATATATATATATAACGCTATAGTTTTCTACAATATATACCTAATATTCATAAATTGGAAAGTTTGTTCAGATACATTTTTCACTGTTAACACCTTAAGTAGTCAACTTTTTTGCTCAAAATGTTCCAAAGAAAGTCACACTTTCTTATTGTATATTACTAAGTATAATATATTTAACAGAATGTGAAAACTGAAGGCATTTATTTTAATTTTCAGTTTCAAAGTTTTCACACTCTATTATTTACCTTATAATTTTTGGGGAACACAAAATTCCCTAAATATGTGCTTTTATAAGTACACTCTCTGCATGCAATGGAAAAAATGTGTTTCCTATATCTTAAAGGAATTTCTCTCATACTTAAAAAAAAATTCGTCTTCGTACCTCTTTTTCAAATGATTGTGGATTTTGTGTGTGTATACATATGCATATGCACATACAATTTAATTACGTAAATTTGTGTTCCTCTTTCTCAGAAATTACTTTCTTTTTATATATGAAACTTTTACTTTAGGTTATGTGAATTATCAATAACACTTTGAATAAGGGTTTTATATTTTCTTAAAAATTAAAATAATTATGAATTTTTAACAAATATCCAGTTTTTCCCCCAAAAATTTAGTTTAAAAAGATCTTATCTAATAACGTTTTCTTGATATATCTCATTCATTCCCATTAAAATGTGTAAACATATAAAAAGTATGTTCACTGTAAATTTGACGGTTATACTTTATTAGTTTTTTGAGAAAAATATACATAAATTGAAAAATATTACATTCTGAGAAAACAGGGGCTTTCTGTCTTTTGAGACATACAAATGACGCTGCGCGTCAAATAGTTGCTTCCTTTAAAAAAATAAATAAAAATACTTCTAACTATTGTATTCCCGTGTGCCATATATAATTTTAAGCAGAAGTATTTGACTTCCATAAAATACTAAAAAAGGGGAAATCGATTTTTTTTGGAAAAATCATGTACCAGATTAAAGAGTTAATATAACTTTTGCTTTTTCTGAGTTTGCAGTTGATATATAAAAAAAATATTTTTTTCCGAAATTATTATATTTCCCAATATCCCCATGTTTTTTTATATAAGTTTTAGGGGAGAATTCGTAACATTTTACAATAATACAAAAATAACACATTTGTTGAATTTTTTTAAATTATAAGGGCTTAAAGAAGTAACCCACACTAAGTGCAACATTTACTTAATTATTTGTTAACATTGCGTACCTTTTTTACTTTAAGAGTGCAATTTGTTTTTCTGTCCATTTCTATTTTTTGCTTTAATTATGAAATTAAAAATTGTCTTAGCAATTTTATTTACTTGCTTCATCATGTTATTGTTTCTGTTCTTCTAAATAATACAGCGTGATACATTACTGTAACAAACTGCATTTGTTCCATTCCGTTACAAAACGTAAGCTGTCACACAAAATGCAACACCAGGAAAGACCCGAGATAACACAGTGAAATTTATTTGGTAGACAACATCTTGAACAAAGATCAAATGATTAAGATTACAACCTCTTGTGACGTGTGAATGATGGCAAAATCAGTAGTTAGTGTAGGCATTGTTGACTGTAATCGCTGACACACACCTCGGCATAGAATCAAAGAAGCTTTGGAAGTATCCATGGGGTGCATCAGTCCATGAGACTTCCACATATTGCTACAGTTGATCTAGTGTAGCAACGGGTAGAGTATCCCGGGCAGTTGTAGTGCACGCATAGACCACATGTTTTCGATAGGTCCAGGTGATAGGTCCAGGCAGTGGCGCACAAGGGGGGGTCCTGGGGGTCTGGACCTCCCAAAACCCTTAATTATTTTTTGATTGACTATAATTCTAAGTATATAGTACGTTAAATTTAATTAAATATTTGTTATTTATGATTAATTTTATTAATTAATGCTAATTATTTATTCAATAATTAGTTTTTTATTGTGTTTTGTTCCCGAAAATCGGAAAAATCAAAAGGAGACTGATACAAGAATTGTGAACTTTCGACCCCTTCCTTCCCTTAAAAAATTCCTGTGTGCACTACTGGGAACAGGGAATAATCAGACCAAGGAGGCAATTCAACCTGATGGGTACAGAACTCTTGCACATTGCGGGCCACTTGTGCTAGCGCATTATCCTGTTGAAATATAGCTGATGGCAAGTGTTAAATGTATGGGAGGACCACGGGCTCCAACACCTCAGATATGTAGCGCTGGCTTTCAGTGTACCGGCAATGCGCACTAGAAGGGTACGCAGTGAAATTCAATATCCTCCAAACCATGATAACAAATGTAGAACCAGTGTGGTGTTGCATAACGCCACAATTCAGTAGCCTCTCAACAAGGTGTCTACAAACTCGAATCCGACCATCGTGATGTTGCAGGCAGAAGCAGGATTCGACAGTAAAAATAATGTCATTCCATTTCGTTGTCCATGTTCACCGTTTATCGCACCATTAACATCGCAAACGCCTGTGCTTTCCAATTAAAGATAAACGAAACAATGGACGCCTTGTGAACATAACACTCTGCTTCAAACGGCGTCGAATGGCACGAGTGGACGCCGAATGATACGTAAGAGACTGAATCTGTTGTGATATGGTTTGTTATGTGGCTTCGCGATCCATCACTGCCATGCGCACAATCAACAGTGGTGCAACGAGGTGACTGTGATCAGCCCCGTCGGCTCATCTTGCATCTAACGATGACAGATCCGCATCGCAGCTGCTTGGTTTCGTCCAACACATTGAACGATTTCTCTGAAGGATAATACGCAATCCGTATAGGCTACTATTCTTCCTCGGATAATTCAGAAACTTGGTCAAAAAACGTTCGATTTCTTCCACGTGGCCTAGGTAAACGACTTAAACAAAAAACAAAAAAACAAACAAAAAAAAAAAACCTCGAAGAAACAATTGCCGTATTTTAAATCGTCAGTCTGTTCTCCCTTTTTTAGCGCTTTCGAGTGGAGCTACGGTCGCCCGTGATGTGCGTCTATGCTATAATGCTAATGATTTGCATATTTTCTCGCCACCAACATATGATGTAAATTTCACATGGTTTGTGCATGCTTCAATCAGGGTGTTGCATTTTGTGTGGCCAGAAGTGTATATATATATATTATTCCGTTTAAATTCCAGTTCTCTTTTAAAATCAATGTGATATTTTTTATAAATTTTTAACTAAACACTTTCAATGCAGCATGAGAAAAATTAAGTTATGAGAAGGAACAATTTGATACTTAATAACTATTGAAGATTTAAAAAGAGCACTTAAAACACAAAAATTAATTTATTGCATGATGTTTTATTGGTTTCTTCTGTTGGTATATGCCAATCAAGTTTTTGTCAGAAAATATGAGTACTTATAAAATAATATATCCATAAATTGTTTTTTAAATATTATTCCGTAAAAAGATTCAAAAAACCCCTTTTCCCCAGAATTTGCATTAAAAAAAAAGTCTAAGAAATATAAACAAGGAAGATTTGTAGTAGTTTCTTGATACAAAAAACTGCAACAGCTCTTTTTTAAAGCCTTTTTAAAAGCTAAATTTAGGGGAAAAAAGGATAGCCGAAAGAAAAAGAATTGAAAATCAGTGACATTTTGACAATTTAATGATCTTCCAAGCATTCTTGTTTCTTTGTTTGTAAGATAACAAACTGTGAGGCTCTTAGAAAACGTATTCATTCGCTTTTTTGTATAAAAAAGGTTTTACAAAACCATTTCTTCTCTAAAACCACTTGTTAGATTTTAATTGAACAGTGTGAAATTTAAGGTTTCAATGAAAAACTCAGGAAATATTTAAAAAACAACAACTATGTAATAGAAACAATTTTTACTTGACATTTCCCTTTTCTCGCAATTAAAAAAATACAAGAAGTAAATTTTAAAAAGGGAAAACTTTTTACCAGAGAATGTTTAAAAAAAGGAAAAAAATCTAGGGAAAAAATAAAAAAAAAAAAAATTTAAAGTCTTAGAAAAAAAAAAAAGCAAAAATGGATTTTTCATAATTATAAAGATTTTTTCTAATCTATTCAGAAATTACATGTTTATATTTTTAAAATAATTCGTTGTATTTTCCATCCCTTTATTTTTTAAAAAATATTTCCCATCACGGGATTGTTTTTAAAAGGGCTTTTCCGGGCTTATTTTTTCTCAATTTTTTGGGAAACTGTTTTACACACCTTTTATACGATATTTTTGTTACATTTCTTTATTGAATGAACTTTTTAATCCGGGATCAATAAAGAAATTCTGAAACTCATTTAATCTTAATAATTCTGAGACAATAGTTCTAATATCTGGAATCTTCAATTTTAAATAAAATCAGAAAAGATTAGACTTTCAGAAATCGAATCATAGGAAGAATCTTTTACGAAACAGTTTACCCAGGAAAAGCCTTAGTTTTATTCCATTCTTTTTTCCTCTTTTAAAGATGCTAACTTTTAACATTTTAAAAATTATCCTTAAGAATTCATCTGAATAACGACTTTCTATTTGTGTTTCTGTTTCTTCCATAAACAATAATTCCAATAAAAAAAATTGTCTTTTGTTTGAATTTCTTAAAAAGGAATAAAAAACAATACATACAAGTATTTAGTTCATGACTAATGCTTCAAAAAGTGTATTTTCGAATATATAGTTTAAGTTATAGTATGGATTACACCAAGAGTTAAGCAAATCAGAGAAACTAAAAGTTTATAAATTGTCAGAGTCTTATAAATAACGCTTAGTTTAAATTCCGAGGGTTGTTAAATTTGGTTGAATTGCTCAAAATTTTTTCTGCTGAAGAAAACGTACCAAGATTTTATATTATTTTCAAAACAATTTTCATATACTTTACATCCGGGGTGGGACTTAAGTCGATCGCGATTGACCGGTGGATCGCCGAGACATTTTGGGTGACCGTCTTCGCATGAAACCTTAGACGCGCATACTGAAAGAAACACAGGTGGTTATAAGATAATGGAAACACCCGTGAATATATATATATATATAAAAGAGACACCATGAATAAAATTGCAACCCAAATTTGAGAGACGTTTGCAAGAATTTACAAGACTAGAATCAAAAAATGTTGATTTTATGGGTTAACCCATTTTTACAATGTTGATGTGAAAAAAAATAACTAAAAATATGTTACATGTTCTTTATTTCGAGGAAAAAGAAATTTTTTTTCTCCTTCAAAAGGACGTAATTTGTTAAGAATAACTTTTGGAATCTAATAGACAAAGTAAAGTATCCCAATTTTAAAAAAGTTGCAAATCATTTATCATTCTTTCGCTATACCTCTCTATCTGTGTGAATCTACATTTTGAACGAATATAATTAAGACAACATATCGTCATTTGTAGTCTCAAATAAGAGTCCTAGGGGTAACATATTCAGAGTTTGTCATGCTTAATGTGCTCTATTCTGGTATAGGTTAAATCTAAAAAGATTTAAAGCTTCTCACGTTAAAAAGGTGGAATCACCGATAAACAACTATTAAACCTCATGATTTATTTTTTTTATTTAGCTTTTGCTCATGTTTGCAGTTGAATGTCTAAGTCAGGGGCGTAGCTACCACCATATCAGTGATACGGGGCCACCAAGCCACAGAGGACCGATCATATGTAAGATCTGGATCCTTTAAAATAGGTTTTATTGATGGGATCATCTTTAGTTTTCGAAAAAGGGCCCCCAAGAAATTTTGATGCAGGCCCCCTCAGGACTCACTAAGCCAGTAGTTGTACTAATTCCTTTTTAGTTATATCGTTTGCTTTTATATTACTTTATTTTTCGAGTAGAATAAAAGAAATAAATTCTGTTTCTTTGTAATAAAGTCAGCACTATATTTGTTGTAATTCTTTCTACAATTTATATAAACCAGCGCTTTGATAGAACATATCAAATAAACATTTGTCTTATTTCTCACAATCATGGCTAACAGGTTATATTTACTTAAGTTTGTTTATTTCATATCACCGTTTCTTTAATTTCTATTTAATGTTTAACTGAATAAGTCACTTAAGTCTAAGCAAGTAAACACACAAGATAAGTTTATTATTTAGAATTCTTGTACCTATTTCTGATAGAAAAGTCACTCTAAGCATTTCTTGAATCCAGCAGAATTTTACAGGACAGACTAATTTAATAGTTGATTTGTTTTTCTTTTACAGTTTGCGATCAATGTATAGTTATTAATAAGTTAAATTTGTTTTTATCTGATGCAGCATGCAAAAAGTTAGTTTGAATATAATAATTCTCATGTTTAAAAACATTTATTCTCTCGGCCTTCATCAAACATTTTTTGGCCATTTCTTTTAATTTCATTCCTTATATTTAAATTTTGAGTCTTTCTTCTATTGCATTTTGTATTTTTATGTATCTACTGCGCATTTTAAGGATATTCATATAGAATTTTAACTTTGAACATTAAAATCATATTGCAAACTTCAGAGATGTTCGTGTAAACTGCTTTGACTTTTGAAACCAAAGTGCGTCTCTAACACTTAGTAAAAAATCTACTAAAATTTCACTACTAAGAGAGAGAGAGAGAGTAACCCGATTCAATCATTCATGGAAGCCGCTATAATATTTGTCATTTCCGGCAGTGTTGAGTCGGTGCTCTAACCCAGTTGGAGCATAATGCACGTCATATAGAGGGATTAATGCACGTAAAATCAGTCGCTGCTCTAAGTTCACAAATTGGCAAGTAGTTGGAAATTTCTAGAGGCAGATACCAGTTCCAGTATCATTCTCGTCACTGGACCATCATTCATAATTACGAATTCCTACTCCAAAAGTTTTCTTGCTTCGGAATGTGATGCTAATGAGCCATCAATTAGGTTCTATGAAACGATTCTTAGTATTTAAAACATTAAATATTTACAGTACATTTTGATCATTTTTTTATTGTTTTTAAAACAAAAATCCAACAAACATACTTGGGGGAAATAAACATCACTTTATAATTAAATTGAGTAATAACACAAATTTAATTTTTAATATGAGTATTAACCTTTATTTTCATATAAATTAAACCTTTGATTTATAAATACATAAAATATAAAAATATGTTTCCCATACACATATACAACATAAAGAAATCTACTGATTTTCACAACATCCTTTTCAATGATTTTGAGAAAACAATCTTGCAAGCATGAAACCTACAGTGACAATTCAATCAATTCATAAAATATTTGCATAAATGAAATTGAGGAACTCCCAGTCACTCTGAAAAAAATATATTCGTTAAAATAGAAAAAAAAATGCGCACTAAATGATTTTAGCAAAATTATAAGTTATTTTCACGAAATCTAAATCGATTTATTCCATTCTCTGTAAACCACGATTTTAATAGCCAGGAGTTGCAGGAATCGATATATCAAATCGTAATGCTAAGCGGCATATTCTGCGGAAATTTCTGCCCCATACGTGGAAAATTGGCTAATATGTACACATAGAGCGTTACAATCTCAACTTTCTTCCCAAATCACTGGTGGCCAGTTTAGTTTACAGGTTAGGGTCACAAACTCGTGTCCGGAGTGTGACGGAATCGAGTCCTGGTGCAATTGAAGACCCACCATGTAAGGGGACCGATGCATGTTAAAATTTTCGAGGTGTAATGTCCTCCCGTTGGTGTGCTGTGGTAATTAGTACAAGAGCTGAAAGCTCAAGTGTCGTCCTCTTCACTTGAAAACGAGGTGTAAAATTAAACCAATCATCAACAGCCTTAAGGGTTACATTAGAGCGCGACGTTTATATGAATTCCACGCACACCCAAAGTAAGAGGACTTCCTTTAACTGAAAGGATCTTTGACAGCATTCTTACATAGAATGCTGAATTTAGAGACTTCCACTGACCGCCAAAATCCCCAGACATGAACGTTATTTAGCTTATCTGGGATGCCGTGCAACGTGCTGTTTCGAAGAGATCACCACCCTTTCTTACTGATTTACGGACACCCCTGTAGGATTCATGATGTTACTTACCTCAAGCACTACTTCAATTTTAATCGAATCCATGCCACGTCGTGTTGCGGCCCTTCTGCGTGCTCGTGGGGGCCCTACACGATATTAGGCAGGTGTACCAGTTTTTTTGGCTCTTCAGTGTATATGATGCCCATTATAAGGCCCTTTCCAGACGAAAATATATTATGTTGGTTCAAACAATGCGATACACAAGGGTTTTGAGATGACAGCAAGCGCGGCGACAACAAAAATAGTTTTGTACACAACACCATTTTTTTCCAAACATCGTTACAACACTTTTTGTAGTTACTGTACTGGTTAACACGATGTTTAGTATTTATCTCCATAGGTTAAAATGGCTTTGCTATGGATACTCTATCGTAGAGCAGTTATTTTTGCGTTTTCTTTCATTAAGAGACACCTGAGTTTTGAGAGATATCTTCCTGCAGAATAAGAAGTTTCAAAATCCTCACTTAATAAAAGTTAAAGTGAATCGATGATATGCATAGGAATTTGTAGGCTGTACGATAGCTTAGAGGTCAAGGTCGAGCACTCGGGGCTGTCGTGTCATGAGTTCGAGTTTCGTACTGCTGAAGATCTGCCGTGTAGAGGAGTTCGATGCATGCTAAACCTATTTAGGCTCATACGTCCAGCTATCGGTGCAGTGTGGTCGTTTGCAGAGGAGATGCATGCTCAGGTGTAGTCTTTGTCACTTGAATGAAGTTCAAGATTATGAGATCAGTAGCCAATATCCTACCTCCTTTTTTTATAGAGGATCGATTTTAAACATCCACTCACTGAAGATACGTTAAGGCGCTTTGGCGAGGTGTTCATCCTCTTAAATTTATACCTAGCTCAAGTGGCTAGGACGACACAAATGAACCAGAAACCAAATCTCTAAGCTGTGACAGCTAAAACATCCACGATTTAATCTGAAACAACCTCTCAATTTGGGTGGTTGTGGGGTCTGGTCACTAGGGCTTGAACCTTCGATTCGAAAGCACCGGCAACGAATTTGGTACCCTGATGTGTCGGTTATCGAGTTGCAATATACATACAACATTTTAACTGTTGTTGTAAAACAGACTTTTATTATTTACAAGCAATTTTAAAACTTTATTTGAAGAACTTCGATGACATTCTATAAAAAATAAAATGTAGATACGATAGTTGGATAGTAATGGCCATGAATTCTGTCTTGGAATTTTGTAGTCTTGAGTACAAATGCTACTTGTACTACAGACACATCGTGCACAGAAGCCGATGTTCATTAAATTTCTTAAGGCCTTAACACTAGAACGCGACAGTTTCAGTATACCTAAGACCGCGGGCTGGATCAGATATTGACCCTAATTAATAAAACACAGTGTTGTTATGCTAAAAGTAGGCTGTAATTATTTGGCACAATGACATTTATTCACTTCTAACATTAAATTTTTATAATAAGTGATAAAAAATAATATAGGATATTACTATATGGAATATTGTATACAGTTAATAAAATATTCAGACAACTTGAATAGAAATACTTATTTTCTTACCAGTCCAGATTTCCTACACAGTACATACACATTTTGAGTAACTTCTTTTTATATATTTTATACACTTCCACTTATCGGTATTTTACAGTCAGAACAATTCTCTAGTTTTCTTGTTTCTTTCTACACTGGAAGTCTTTGCAATGAACCCTTTTTTGCATCTGCGCAGATTCTTCCGGATTATCCGCTTTTGTCTGTGTATCTGACTTGTACGTTCTTTTGTGAATATACGCACTACGCAACAGTGTAACGAGTTGTTGAGGATATTCTCTGATCGTAAGTTTTTTACCAGTAACTTCTTTGTATAAAATCCATGAATTATTCCTTGCAAGATCAAGAATATTGTAGAATACATGAACTGAGCACCTCCTTGATCTCTCCTTGAGCAGAATATTTCCGAGCCCTTTGGTCGGCAATGTTGACACCAAATTTTGTTGAGTTATAAAATGATATTGTTTCTGGAAGCTTTTTTGGGTGATTATTGCCAATATCAACTGTGGAATGAAGAGAGCTCAATAATAATACATTTTTGCTGGTTTTTCCCTGATAAACTGTCAAAGTTATATCATCATGCTCCAGTAACCATGTAATGTATAACGGCATCTTTACTTTTTTCACAATTTCAGGTATTTCTTTCCGATTTCGTTTCATCGTCCTAGTTAAAATAGAGTTCTTCGTTTTTAACATTTGGGACAGATTTAGTGTCGTGAAAAAATTATCTGTTGTAAAATTTTTGCTTTATTTACGAAAGGTTCTATCAAACGCAAAACGATGTATTCGGAGAGAGATAGGTTTACAGGACGTTCCTCATTTACACAAATACGAAAACCATTGAGCACATATTTGCTATCAACATCAGAGGCAAGCCAGAACTCGATACCAAATTTATCTCGTTTGGTTGGCATATATTGTATGAAACGACACCTGGTTTTAGAGCGAAACCGTTGTTCATCAATATTTATAATCTGGCCCTGGTTTATAGCAAATGATCGAACTTTCAATAAATCTTCTAACTTCAGAGATGAAACACTATCTGTTTGAAGACGCTCAGATCGTGTAGTTTTTTTGTCAAATCGCAGAAATTCATAAGTTTTCTGAGTCTATCTCTCGCCGTAGTATCGCAGAAAAAAGGGGACCCCAAACAACGCACCACAGACTATCAAGCTTTAGATTACTTGCACAGTATATACCTCGCGCATATACAATTGATATAGAAGCATCTACTTCGTCTAAAGTTGTTGAGCATTCATTTTCTCCCAGTTGCTGGCGAGCTTCTTCCTCTGTACAATTTTTGATATGACGAAGCACAGGCTCATGTATAATTAGCCTCCCTGAACTAATTACATAGTCATTTTCAATATTTCGCTTTGCATAACTGGATGGGCCTCATTTTTCTTTGAACACTTTATGTTCAGCAATTCTTCCACGAGTACAACTTCCAGAGGTGATGCTTTTCCAACCCATTCCATCATTTCTAACAAAAGTTCCCGAGTTCATTTCAACTGATTTGAATCTGAAAACTCTTTATATTTATTTACGCACTGTTTTTTCTTTCCAGAAGCAGTTTTTATGCTAGTTCATTGTACAGGAAAATTAGATACGGTATCTTAGAGGACTGAAAAAGCTTTTCCCATTCCAGGAATCGTTGAATTGCAAATTTAATACTTGTTATTAGAATGGGATCCAAATGACTTTAATCCGTCATTTTAGGTATAAGTTTTAAAAACAAAACAATGATAAGTATTTAACGTATCATATTTTCACAGGTTATTATTGGTATAAAAATAGGAAAAGTCACGAAATTTGTTTTCCAATTCCGATTGTAGCTTTTTGAGAAAATCAGAAGCAAATTTGCATTTGGGTCAAATTGACCCCATCTGTGGTTCTAGTGTTAAGTCCTCCTTGTGTAGTAAAGTGGAAATTTGGAGGGGGAGGGGGTATTCAGATCGTGACCTTGATTTTCAAATTAAAAAAGCTGAAAATTGTACTCTCAAAATTCAAAACCAAGCTTTATTTTTTGAAAATAAAATATTTTTTTAAATATATCCTTGATTTTTTTAAATAAGGAATATAAAAACATTTGATACATTTTTGAAAATATATAATAATTATCATGAAGTTTTAACAGAAAGTAAAAGTACATTCAAGAAAAGTATTTGACAAAATTACATCACGCTTTTTTTTTCGAAAAAAAAAGGAGTAAATACATGATCAACAATTAACACTCTTTGGTATCTTGCTTCACATAATTTAAGATAACACGAAATACAACTTAAAATGAGTAAATGTCTCCGATTCTGCAACATATAGTCTAATTGAGATTGCAAGGACGTTCCTTAACCCCTTCCGGACCAGCGGAAGGAGGAAGAAGCGCTTCCCCAGGCCCGTACGTTCGGAGAGGATACGCACGCACGGGACCGGGCGAATTCCCTGCTAAGCCTATAATTCCATTTAAAAATTCCTATAAAGTTTTAAAATGCAATCAAATACGCTAAAACTTAAATGCACTATCATTGATAATATATGAACATACAGTACAAATATTTTCGCAATATTTAAAAAATAATTGCGAATTTTAAAGAAAATGTTTTCATTTTAATAATAATATATATATATATATTCCACTTTCAAAAAAAATTAACAAAAATCCCATACACTTGCATACGAATATAGAAAATATTAGAAAACTAAACCAACTTATTCAAAATATAAACAGAAATCCAAAGAGCAATAGATCACGAAACATTAAATGTCCGACTCTCTCGAAAAATCTAAACGTGCACTTGTTTATATTCATAAATATCTCGTATCTAATTAAAAAACACTGAGCCAAAAATACATATTAAATTTCAAAATTTTGTGAAACATTATTTGAGAAAAAACCCGGTTTTTAACCGTCACACACACATCTAGTGCTTGTAAAAATTAATATAAAAAAAACCCAACCTGATCACACCGGTGGACAGGGGCCCACGAGCAGGGGAAAACTCAATCACATAAGATCCGGGAGGGAGAAATGCGTGATCACATATATGTAATCATGGCCTGAACGGGGGAAACTTTAAAAAAATGTGATACCATGTTAATTTACATCACTTATCCACAAATTTTTTATGCTTGTTTTCCGAAATGACTATGCAAGAAAGTTACATTATCGTCGGATTACTAAGCACAACACGAGAAAAATTAGTTTCGAACCTCATAATTTTGAGCATTGTTCAAGTGACTGAGCGACATCTGAACTTTAACTCCCTTTTCCTAACAACCACACTACACCAATGAAACAATTTGAGCTGAAAAACTTAAATGTGTATCAACCCGGGTTTTCATCGGCACCAAGACTCAACTCCGCCGACACTAACCATGAATTCAAAACCATAATTGAAGGGCTACCGTGGCCATCAATAAAAAAATATTACTAACCTTGCTTAAACAAAAGCTAGTGAGCTAACTTAAATTACTTCTTTAATATAACAAAGGATATAATAGTAAGCATGAAGCGCAATCATTTGACAGATCCATTAAATCTAAATACAAAAACAAAGAGTTTACAAATTTTTCAAATAACTTCTCAGATCATTATTTTATTTGTTAACAGACAAATAATTTTTTGTAGCATTTCGTTCTCTAGGAAAAAATGTTGGAATTAGAATAAGATTTAAATATTTAATTCCTGGTAGAAGGATATTAAATCTATTAATAAGCACCTTTTAGTTTTTCTAATTTAATTTCAGATGTATAATTTACATTAATCTTTATTTGTAAATATATGTGCCAGCATCCCATTTGCGCTTTCTTTAACAACTAGTTTTCTTTTTATGTTATTATAAAAATAATTTACATTTTTAAATTAAAAATCGTAGCTATTTAAGAAGATAAATAGTAGAGAGAGCTATTTAAATACGGAGAAAGCCGTATAACTTAATAAATATTAGGGAAACATTTCAGATCATGAATGTTATTACTTAATTAATTTTGAATTAATTGGAAATATTTTTAATGAAAAAATTTATGCAGTTCAAGAAATAAGTTAGCGTACGAATCCATAAGTGGACAGAAATAACATCAAACGCCAGTTGACGACTATTACCACACGACACTTACGCCCGTATTCACCGCTAACTTGATTTTGGTTGAGGAAAACCTGGGTTTCGTCGAAAACGCTATTCACCATCGCAAGTTAAAAACTTACTCGGACAGGAAAATTACAACCCAGGTCTGAACTGGGTTAGTTTAAACCGGCATGCGCAGTGCGATTTTGGAGTGTTTACAGTTTCGAAGCAGTTTTGCGAGTTCGGGTTTTTAAACTTTTACGATGAATCCTTGAAATTTTTCTTCAATTTCATTTCTACATTATTTAAAGAAAATAGGAAACCAGAAGAGAGAGGATACTAAGAAAAAAATAAATAATGTATTTGAAGAAATGGACGGCTGCGAGTTTCGCAAAATGGTATTAATTAAATTAAAAATTAAATAAACATTGATGGATTTGTCGCGCCGTTCATGGATTCCATAAGTCCATCGTCTCATTTTTGATTGCCGTGGTATTTCATTATATGCTTCGTTGTTTTTTTTCAAACTAACCGCATTAGTTTCTTTGTTTTCTAACATTCAAGTGTTCTTTTCTAAATTGCGTAAAATAAACTTTGAAAGTATTCATTTTGAAAAATAAACATTGAAAAGAGACGAATTGCAACTCTTCTGTTCGGATCGAAAAAAAATATGTCGAAGACGGGGGTTTTCTTCGACCAATGGGAATCGACCAGTAACCCAGGTTAAGAAACCCAGAGTCAAGTAACGAGGTCGAAAAACAGCTGTGAATTGAAGTTCTAACCTGGGGTTAGTTTTTAAATTGACTCCCGGTTACTAACTCCAGGTTTCATCGCTGGGTCAGGTTAGCGGTGAATACCACCGTAAGTCTACTAATTTTAAAGTTGAAGCCAAATGTTTGCAACTTTTACTTTTAGTATTCATACTGCGCAACAATTGTAAATTGGAAAATACGAAGTAGTGGAATTTCTCAAAGGAGCAGACAAATTGCACTGACCCTGTTCTTTCTAAGCATCTTGTATAAAAAATAATCCTGTAAGATGTCCAATGTTACTTCAGCTTATCAACTTTTGCCACTTTTACAGCTAGTATTTAGAGTAGTGATTCCCAAAGTGGTCTATATCAACCTCAGGGGTCTACTACGACCTGCAAGGGGTCCACGTCAGCGAAAAGATAATTTGGGGGTTCCTGAGGTGCAAATTAGGGTGTATGACAGTGGCTGTCGTTTAACCACATTTCTTCACGTTACAAGGATCTGGATCTGCAATAGATCCTCCATCCCCTATCTGACAAGTGGAAAACCTGAGTGGGAAAAACAAAGTTCACTGAGTTTGGTAGGGTAATGCAGGCGAATGACGTCACAGTCTGAGGGTAGTAGTCTTCTGATTTCGGTGGGAAATTCCTGAGAATTTTGACAGTCAACTGGGAGCTGTAGTGTAAACATTGTCATTGGTTGATAGCAATAAGTGAGAAAGCTCTCTAATGGCTGCTCTGAAGTTGTTTATAAACCAGATCGTGACTTTGATTTTAAAAGATGATTTAGTCAAATAGAATTGATTGATTGATTGAATATTAACGTCACAATATTCAGCTTCTCGAGGGCTTTTGGCGACGGACCACGTAATTTTGAACCATGGTCAAGTGACGTGTACGAAACCTGAGCTGGCACCCCCTCTCCTAACTACCACACCACACCAACGGGAGGACGTTTCAGCTCTCGACAGATTTAACGTGCATCGCTGCCCTACACGGTGTGTCTTTAGTGGTACTGGGCTCGAACTCGTGACAAGGCAAGCCACGATCCGATACCTATAACACTCGGCTACCGCGGCCACTAGTCAAACAGAAACCAGATTCTACCTATTTAACAGATTTATTAACTCAATTTAATGCGGTTAATTTGCAATTACAAAGGGACAGCATAAATTTTAAAATAAGAACCGTTTCAGCATTTATTTCTAGAATTACCATAATGTCCGGCGTATACTCGCACATTTAACACCAAAAATAAAATCGAAATTTACGGGTGCGCATTATACATCGGGTATAAAAATGAAAGCTTTAAAAATAAAATAAATAAATAAAAAAGATGAGCACAGAAAAAATTAGTATTCTACGTATATCGAAATACTGCTTATTTAAAAGAAATGAGTTTCCTTGCGAACTTAAGGGGTCACAGGACTCTTAACACATATCCGTGCACTCGAAAAAAACATCCTTCTTCAAACCAATGTAACTTAGCAATAAGCAAAACAATAATTTGAAATTTTACCGCATGATAATCATATATATTTACATTATTTCTCAAATTGTCAGAAAATTTGAGAAAAAATTTAAAAAGTTATAAAGAAATAAAATTTGGACAATTTTTTTTAAAAAAAGGAAAATTGGCATTTTACACCGCGCAGAACTCTAAAGTACAAAATTGATAAAAATTTACAATTTTAATTTTATTTGATATAAAAATGTTCCCTTTTGAACTTATACACACTTTTAAAGCATTTAGAGAAAAAAAATATTTTTTAAATACAATTATGAAGAAAATTTTAAAATTTTATGAAAAAATTCAATTAAAACACAAATAAAAAAAATTATATAAAAATTTGTTTAAAAATTTGTGTATAAGTTATAAAAAGCTTTATTTTGAACATGTCTATGAAATTTCATATTTATATGATAAAAAGTTTTTGAAAAATTCTGCGTGGGAGGCAAAATTTTTCATTTTGAGAAAAATAAAGTTAAAGATAAAAAAAATAACAAAAAAGAAAATTAAACATACCAGTATGCATTAAAAAGCCCCAGCAGCATAAATATTGTCCTCTGCAAGCTTACATTGCTCAATTTCATTGAGTATTTTAAGTTTTTTAGCTTTACGAGCTTCAAGAAAGGTCTTAGAAACTTGTCTCTTCCCCGTTGACTTGCGCACTTTATCAATATTTACACAATTCAAAATATTTGTTTTATTTAGTTTTAAATTCAAAGCCTACATCAGATCAATTCTGTTCTTAGTTTCATCATTGTATTCACATGCAGCTATAAATGCAGATATTTTTGTGGCATTAATTCCTGATCCAATCAATTTTGGGCTATACTTCCAAATCAGTGAATTCAATGACTCATTAGTATTTTGAGTTTTCCCCCTAAACACCTTCTTAACAATTTCAAGTGTGATAAATCTTTAAAAAAACAGGTTTAATCACACACTTCAAAAACTGCTTTTGGTAAGGTGTTCTTGTGTGAGAAAATTCATTCACTGTATTGTTGTGAACCGAAACATTGTTTTTGTTCTGATTGAAAAAAAAATTTCTGCATTCCGCAAACTTCCATTCCTCCAGCAGATCCGGTATGGTTTTTTTCTGCAGAAAGTTTGGTGTTTAGTCAAAAATGCACTATATTTTGGTCCAAACTTTGGCCCTTTATAGGAGTCACATTCTTTGCAATAAGAGGACATGACTTCCATGTCAAGAACTTCCGAGTCTTGACCCAATCAACGTACACACTCCAATAAGAGATGTATGCCCACAGGTCTTCCAGGTCCCATCATCGCTAACTACAACAGAATTTACGGTGCCATGAATAATTTTTTTTTCAGCAGCGGCTTTCTTCATTGATGCATTTGCAAGCGCTTCACTTACATCAGCTATCTTCGCATTTATTTTGTCGTAAGCATTCTGACACACTGGATTTGGCAAACACGTAAGAAAACAAAACGTCTCGAGAGAAGGCAATCCTTAGCCTATATATAGCATGGCCAAAACAGAGTCTGTTTTTTCATTTTTTATACGAATCAATTCACAGGAATTAAGTTTTATTTCAATGCCACATTTTCTGCATGTGAATTGAAATGTGGAAAACAATCCTACAGACGATTTTGACTTTCTATTTTGCCATAACACACAGAGAAACAAAGTAATTTTTGGTTCAGTCCTAGGAGAGCCCACACCTTGCGCGAATTATTTTGGGTTGGCGATAGTTGTGCCATCTTGGTAACCCTACTTTGATACACTAGATATGGTAAACCTAACTATTTCTGGAAATTTCGTATTTTGTCGGAGGGCATTTCAAATTTCATTTTCTTTTGGCTAACCAGGCTGGAGTGGTTGCGTGTGTGAAGGAAAATATCTTAAAATTTTTTACTTTGTTGAATGCGGAAGGTTAGAAAGAATTGATTGAATAGTGTATGAAGGAAGGACTGATTACTTAGTTATGAATGTCCTAAATGTAACGATCGGCATGATGTAACACATGGTCGAAAATAAAATGCTTTCTTCGAAATTGCACCAGCCAAGCCGAAGGTATGTTCGACCATTGCCTCGCAGAATAAAAATGGCGGCGCTCACACGATCATTCACTTAGCGATGAGACCTGCAAGACTTTTTTTTAAATCTGTTGTTATGCTGTATCCTCCACTCGGAAAAGATCAGCAGTAAGAAAGTAAGTGCTGTTTTTTAATTTTTTTTATCTTAAATATTTAAGATAAAAAAAATTTAAATGGTGTTTTTTAATTTTTTTATCTTTTATATTAATTTCTGTATTGTTTACATATATTTTCATTACACATCCACCTTATCTCTCTGTATTCACTTGCCGCAATTGTCGGTTTCACTTGGCGCCATCTCGTTCTGGCTTGGCGCTTTTTTCGGTTTGTCGCCAAGGGTGTGGGCTCTCCTAGGATTTTACCGTAATTTTTCAATTTGGGAAAACAATAAAGTCGATTATTCTATAACATTTGAAACTCAAGGCAAACATCATTTTCGTAAGTTTCCGAAATCTTGTGTACACTTGGTAATTTTTTCGCAGATGGATTTATATTTGATGATACATTTTTGAAAGAAATATTACTTTTTTCTGACACAGATTTCTTCCGATACATGTTTCCTATAAATCTTTTTTTTCTCTGGTCTCTTTCCAGATGAAGTTTTTTTCAATGAAACACCCATGTTCAAAAGCTTTCAATAACAAATGAAAAAAAGAATGCTAATCCCAAATCAAAATGTAAATAAACAATCCTGCTTGGATGAAACTAAGTTAAAAGTTGAGTTGCAGTTATGCTACTCTTGAAATCAATTTGATATTAGGTGTGGCTCTTTTAATAAAACTAATCGGCGAAATATTAAAATGTTTGGAATGTGATCTGACAGCTGTCAAAAGTGGGCGTGGCAGATCCAAGTTTTTGTTTACGTGTTACTAGTTATTTCTCAATAACTTCGAAGTTTTCACAGTATCAACAAAATTTTGGTAGCAAAATGCTCAGAAACGTTGAGGCATTAACATATATTTTTTCAAAAACTTGAAAAAATTAAATTTAAGAGTCCTGTGAGGTCTTAAGGAGTTGTTCTAGAAGTATACTAGTTTTTTCTAAAGTTTGGAATAATACATCAAAAATAAATAATTTCAAAACATAAGAACATTGCGCACGTACATTTAAGGCTTTTTCTTGGAAAAAGGATTGCGCGTTATACGGCGAACATACATAAAAATTAAAAAAAGCAGTTTGAAAGTATGGATGCTCGCTTTATACGCCGAATTTTACGGTAATTATGTAGGGGTACACCCTAAGATAAAAAACATGACAAGGGGTCTATGAGACAAAAAAGTTTGGGAACCTCTGGTTTTGAAAGTTTAACAAATGTGGGCACTTGTGTAGTATTATTCTCATGCAAACTTCCAAGATGACTCACCAAACTGGCAACATCGACTTCACACGTGTCATAAGTCTTGAATTGGCACACCGACTCACAGTGTCATAAGTCTTAATTGGCAACACCGACTTCACACGTGTCATAAGTCTTGAATTGGCAACACCGACTTCACACGTGTCATAAGTGTGTTGGCAACACCGACTTCACAACGTGTCATAAGTCTTGAATTGGAAAACCGACTTACACGTGTCATAGGTCTTAATTACAAACTACCAGACTAATACGTCATAAGTCTTGAATTGCAAATCGACTTCACACGTGTCATAAGTCTTGAATTGGCAACATCAACATCGTTTCATATTAAACCCCTTGCCACCGTTCTAAGGTTAACTGTTTGTTAAAATGGCGAGCTCAAATATATACTAAAATGCAAATATGGGATATACCAAATTTTCTTAACAAGTCAATGTAAAAAAATTATATAATTATTATGGTAATTATACATAACAGTTAAATAACAATAATCTTAGTTTTATTTTACAGTAATAAAATAAAAATGTAAGATTTGTTTATCTTTTTCTTTTATTGATTATTTTTTATTTTTAATTACTTATTACTTTTACATATTATTTTCAGACTACGCACTTCATACTCCTGTCGCGTATTTCGTATTTAGAATTCGTACGATTTCTTTTCAATGCCGCCAATATGATTACGATAGCCCGTAAGTAACCAATTGGTTATCCGAAAATAAAAAGTAGTGGAATTTCAAAGAAAAGAGAAATTGCATGGCCCTGTTCATTCTAAGCCTTTTGTAAGGAATAGAATCATTTAATATTGCTGATGTTGCTTCGATAAAAAAAATATTTTGAGCTATTTTATAAATTGTTTGATGATAGTTTATTGATTCATTTCAAATATACGTGATAGTCATTGTCGATGGATCTGGTAGTTTTGAGCTGATGTCAAGTGACGAGGAGGACGCTTGAGTTGGCACCCTACTTCCCATACTTCCGTAAGCTATTTATATAAGAACGTAGATATAAAATACATCTAAAAGAAATTCAAATGTATCATTGTTACAATTATTTGAAATCGACAATAAAACTGAAACATAATTCACCCCGTATCCTTCGAATGAAAAAGGATTTGTAAACTAAACATTTATTTGTCTTTTTCAATAGTTGTGCACTCACTCTGTTTCTTTAAATCGATCAAGTAATTCACACATCAAAATTATAAGAAATGGCTATCGAAGTTTCAATGTTTTAATAACGTCACACTTTAAAACAACACGAGGGTTTTTGCCAACGGATCTCAACACTTTGAACCTTGGTCAAGAGTAAAGAACGACATCTGAGCTAGGAACCCCTCCGAAATTCCAATCCCTGTTAATATTAAGCCTCGAAAGATTTAACGTGCATCAGTTCATCTACACGGCGGATCTTCAGAGGCACTATGAATCGAACACATGACACGCTGGAAACGAGTTCGTGACTAGGACCTTTAAATTACCGTGGTCATGAAATAGTAATTTAAGACATGCTTTTTTAGATCAAAAACATGCAGCTTAAAAAGTAACATAGTATAAATTAAATTTACACTGAACGCACAGTAAGGGATAATGCCAACGGCGAGGAAATTCTGAAACGTGAACAAGTGTCTATAAAAACATTTCAGATATTGAGCCTCTCTGATCTATTTCTACTAACAGGAGACACAGCGTCCATTTTTCCGCATTGTAAGATTATTTAAATATTGAAATCGCGAAATCTACAAATGGAATTTCCTAAACTATGAATGAATGATCATTACCATAGACCTGACCGGTATATTTAAATGATAAAGGTTTGGAAAGTCATAAACGAAAGTTTATTCGATATTCTTAAAATATTTTTACTGAAATAAACTCAAAAATTTTATTCGTCGAAAAAAGTACTCAGGTTTTTAACCTAACATTTTGTGTTAATACTAAAATATTAATAGAGATTGTTTAGTTCACACAATCAGTTTTAAAATCTGTTTTTAAGACATAACCACTAATGTGGCATAAATGTCACACACAAAAAACAATTTAAATACGCATTAAATTTAAAAGTGCCAAATTGTTACAGCTAAAATGCTAGAAAAATGGGTCATTTTACTATAGTTCTACGTTTTATGTTTTCTGGACATTTTATTATCGTTTTATGTTTCACATATAATATGAATAAATTTCCCTTTGAAGTGTCCTCATGAGCTATTTTTTACTTTTACTAGGTTTACATTTCCTATCTAAGATTCTATAGCTACCCAATAAAATTTTACTTTTTAAATGATCTGGCATTGCATTTATTTCGAAATATTTCTAAATATATTTTAAAGCTTACCAGTCTCCAGCGAAATGTGTCAACAGCTAGCTGCAAGCCATTTAAAAATTAAGGAAACCCTCCAAAAGCTAAAAATTACCCAACGTTTTAAATAAAGAAGTGAGTTCACTTTCTGCGTAAGAATATCAAGAGCTAGAATATCAAGAATATCAAGAGCAATTTAGCTACGTGTGCAGTTTTATGCCAGACAATCAGAACAATTTTAAAAAATGGATGAAACAGGTGAGTGTTATATTTGTAGAGAAGAACGCAAAATAAATAAGATTTCATATAATCAGCCATGTCCTCATATTAAACAGAAGAAACCTTTTAAAAAATGTGATAAGACTTTTACTGAGAGTGAAAAAAGGAAATTGGATAAATTAAATAATAGTAAACTTAAGTTCTATAATGATCAAATTGAAAGAAGCAAATTAAAGAGACATTTGCGTATTCATGCTAACGAAAGACCTTACCCTTGTGAAATTTGCAACAAATGTTTCCCTCAGAAATCACAACTAAAAATCCATTTGCGTATTCATACTGAAGAAAAAACCCTTTTGTTTGTGAATTTTGCAACAAGTCTTTCATTCGAAAGGGACATCTAAAGAGCATTTGCGTATTCAACTAAAAAAAAAGCCTTATGTTTGCGAAATTTGCAACAAGGCTTTCACTAATATGGGTCATATGAAGGAACATTTGCGTATCCATACAGGAGAAAAGCCATTTACTTGTGAATTTTGCAACAAAGCTTTCTCTGCAAGAAGCAACTTAAGAAGCCATTTCCGTATTCATACTAAAGAAAAGCCTTATGTTTGTGAAATTTGCAACAAATGTTTCCCTCAGAAATCACAACTAAAAATCCATTTGCGTATTCATACTGAAGAAAAACCTTATGTTTGTGAATTTTGCAACAAGTCTTTCATTCGAAATGCACATCTAAAAAAAGCATTTGCGTATTCATACTAAAGAAAAGCCTTATGTTTGCGAAATTTGCAACAAGGCTTTCACTAATATGGGTCATATGAAGGAACATTTGGTATCCATACAGGAGAAAAGCATTTACTTGGAATTTTTGCAACAAAGCTTTCTCTGCAAAACAACTTAGCAGCCATTTCCGTATTCATACTAAAGAAAAGCCTTATGTTTTTTGAAATTTGCAAACAAATGTTTCCCTCAGAAATCACAACTAAAAATCCATTTGCGTATTCATACTGAAGAAAAACCTTATGTTTGTGAATTTTGCAACAAGTCTTTCATTCGAAATGCACATCTAAAAGAGCATTTGCGTATTCATACTAAAGAAAAGCCTTATGTTTGCGAAATTTGCAACAAGGCTTTCACTAATATGGGTCATATGAAGGAACATTTGCGTATCCATTCAGGAGAAAAGCCATTTACTTGTGAATTTTGCAACAAAGTTTTCCCAAAGAAGCAACTTAAAAGTTTTCCGTATTCATCCAAAGAAAAGCCTTATGTTTGTGAAATTTGTAACAAGGCTCACTCTAACCTTTTTAATTTGAAGAAACATTTGCGCATTCACACTAAAGAAAAACCTCATGTGTGTGAAATCTGCAACAAGGCTTTCACTCAACTTGGTAATATGAAAGTACATTTGCGTATCCATACAGGAGAAAAGCCTTTTACTTGTGAATTTTGCAACAAAGCTTTCTCTGTAAGAAGTAGCTTAAAAAGTCATTTGCGTATCCATACTGAAAAGAAGTAATATTTTTGTGAAATTTGCAACAAGGGTTTCTCTAAACGTTGCAATTTGAAATCTCATATTCTTCTTCATATTAAGTAAATGTAGTTACACAGATCTCTCTGAATTTATGTTGCAGTGTTCTTCAGATTATCGTAATTATATTGGTTTTGGTGCGTTTAAAAATGTTAATTTTGTATCTGTTTAATGAATAGTGTCATTAATTCTTTTTTTTTTAACATGAAACGATGCGTACTTGGTATTTTTAAGATACGACATAAAATCATTTGTAAACATTCGTATTTTGTATAATTCAATTTTAATTTTTTGTTTAACTTTTTATTTATTTCTTCTTTTTAAGTACCGTTAAAATAGAGAACACGTTCTCATGTATGATTCTACTGTGTATGTGTTTCAATTTTAGATGTAAAATTATGGAATCATTCAATTATGGAAGTTGATTTATGATGAGAAAATTTCTTGATAAACGTATTAAATCATTTATTTCATTTAGACTAAGAAGTGTTTCTACTGTCTGCTAATTAAAATGCTTAGTATTCCACATTTGAAGTATGGGCTCAGTTATTGTAGGGACGAAGTAATATGAAATTGTATAAAGTTTTAATCGTATATCAACGTAGTCTTTGTTTCAAGATTTGGTAAATAAAGATTTTATTTATCTGATATATGCGACTGATCCAAATGCATGCAACATATACATATATACTGAAAAGAAAAATTGTTTCTCAGAATATTTTTATTTATCAAAATTTACTCTTAGAAGCTTTGTTGACGATGATATGTTTTTTATGCTATTATGTATAGAGAATGTTCCGTTTCTCAATTTAAAAATATTAAAATGAGTTTGCAAAAATTATTTTTATTAGAGAAGTTTTATTTTTCTTGAATTTTTAGCCCGCATTTAGATTAAAATTTTTACCTATAGTTCAAATAGTATTATTTCATAAATGAAATGTTGGTAGAGCTACTAAATGGATGAAAAAAATGGTTTTATGGATTTTTATTAATTAAAGTAAAAAGATATATTTGAATTCTTAAATATCTACTGGCTGTAAAAGAATTATTTTTCATGTTATAGAAAAGCAAGATACTTTTCATTTGTACTAATCATTTGTTTCATTTGTATTTCATTTTAACTAATCTTTTAATAGTAAATTATTATCATACATATATATATATATAATTGAAGTATCAAAAAGTTAAAACTAAATCGGATTTTTACGTATTTTATAGCATGCCATGAAAAGTTAAGGTAATTCATTTGTGTCATTTATCGCGGTTTCGAATGCTATTAAAACTTTTAGTCATCTCAATATTGTAGATGTTTTTGAAGTTTTCGTTAGTTTTAAATTAGCGAGGTTTTCCCCTAAAAACGGCATTTAATTATATATCTATCGTTTTATTTATTTCTCTTTTTTTCTTTCTTTCTTTTCCTTTTGTGTGTGTGTGTGTGTGTGTGCGTGAAAGGAGCATGCTTGAGAATCAGTTTTTGCTCACGTTTAAAAACAAAGATAATGTTCAACAATATTTTTTAAATTGTCGAAATGGGTCCACTATAACATATGTAAGTAGCTGAAATTAATTTAATTTTGAAAGACTTCTGAAATGCAATTATAGATTGATCAAACCGAAATTTAATGTATTTAATGTATTGAGTTATTATTTTTAACAGAAATTATTACAAGTCTTCAGACAATTAAGTACATGACTTTTAACAGAACAAATTGAATTTCAAATTAAATTAAATGCATAAACTACCTGTAAAAAATTAACTACTACATAACATAAACTGCTAACATATACTATATTTTCATTTACAATATTAATATGCAACAAACTTTTATTTCATAGAAACTTTTATCGTTTGTGAAATTTTCAAAAAGACTTTCTCTCAAAGAAATAACTTTAAAAGTCATTTGTTTATTCATACTGAAGAAAAGTCTTGTGAAATTTGTAATAACTGTTTCACTGAAATAAGGATTTAAAAATTTTTTTGCATACCAATGAAGATGTTGTGTAGAAATTTAATAAAGGTTTCATCCAAAATGAGATCTAAAATTCATTTGCGTACTCTTACCAAAGAAAAGACATACGTTTGGTAAATTTGCAACAAGGTTTTCATCCAAAATGGAGATCTAAAAATTCATTTGCGTACTCTTACCAAAGAAAAGACATACGTTTGGGAAATTTGCAACAAGGCATTCTCTAAATGTTGCAATTTTAAAACGCATATGCATCTTCATACTAAGTAATGTACTTACATCTCTTTGAATTATTTTTATAATGCTTTAGATAAAAGGTCCCCAAACATTTTTGCCTCATAGACTCTTTGACAGGTTTTTCAGCTTGGTTAGACCCCTTACTTACCTAATATTAAAGTTTTGAAAATTTATCAACTTAAATGCGTTTTGACAGCAAGTATACAGCTATTTACTTTGAAAGATTAACATTTTTAATTGTAGTGGAGTATAGAGTGTTTAAAATTTAAATTAATTTAATGAATTAAATTAATTTAATTTTAATAATTAAATTTAAATTTAATTAATGCAAATATAACTGTTACATAAAATAACTGAGCAACAAATAATACTTTTAGTAGAAAGGATGTATCTGGGGACGCAATAGCAAATTTTTAACATTTGGCATCAATCTTATCAGGTTATAACCCTAAAAATATCCTCGGTTTATAGTGTCCACTACTTTCTTTTTCAATTCCTACTATTAGCTCGCACTGTCTAAATATTTATTTATTTATATATTTGTATATTTATTTATTTTTCTTGGTGGAAATTTTCAATCGTTAATAAATACATTTTAAAGCGCTGAATTGAGCTGAAATTTTATATACAGGATCATTTTGGACGAAAATACAATAATTTAATTATAATTAATAAAAATTAATTGATTAAAACTAATTATTTAAAGAATTACAAATACAGCCACGTTGATGACCTAGCGACCCTTTTGGCGACTTGTGTCAAAACTTGAAAAGGTTTTTATCTTACGTGTTAAAGCATTCAGTTGGACTGAAATTAAAAGGACACAATACGATACTTTAATGATAATTAAAAAAACTAATTACCACTTAATGTTGTGATTCTGTCCTATGTATATACATATTTATATTAATTGTAACTATTTAATAAAAAGCAGCTAAAATAAAATTTTTCGGTGTTGATCTAAGTAGGAATTGACTTAAAAACTATTTTTTATATTACTTATTTCTTTTATGTTTTGGAGATTGGCAAGCGCGCTGAAAAACTCCTTCTCAATCGGGAAAATAATTAAAAACTTTCTCAAAATGTTCCATAATATGGAATAAATAACAGGTATATCTTTTTAAAGCCAAAGTTGTTGACATCATTACTAAACTTTACCTTAAGATCTTCGTTAGTGCCTATTCTTAGTGCTTAATTCTTGTAATCTGACATTTCTTTTAAAGTGACCATGTGAATTCATTGCCTACTGTGGTATTAAGATAGTCAAAACATTCTCAAACCTAGTTTCAAAATCTAAAAGAAGGGCATTGAAATGTTGGCGACGTCCAAAATTACACTCCTTTAGCTTAATTCTGGCAAAAAAAGGCCCAAATGTGGTCCTTGTTTTAATAAAATTTATGATTTCGCCTTGTAACTGATAATTAACCTAATTAAATTTAGTAAATAAATCTATTAAATAGGTAAGTCTAGTTTCTACATGATTAAATTTCCTTTTTATATTAGTCATGATCTGGTTTAAAGAGAGCCACTACCGTAGAGCCCCATTTACACCTCATGGACCCCCAAATTATATTTTTGCTGTCGTGGACCCCTTGCAGGTCGTCATAGACACCTGGGGGTCTATATATTGACCTTTTGGGAATTACTGATTTAGTTTAATGTAATTGTATCAGTTTTAGTGCAGCTAAAAATGTTAAATTCGGATCTGTATTATGAATAGCGACGTTTAGTGGGTTTTTTTAAATTTTGAATGATACATACTATGTATTTTTACCATATGACATAAAATCATTCATAGACATTCGTATTTTACATAATTCAATTAAATTTTTTTTGCTCAATTTTTATTTTATTTCTTCTTATTAAGTACATTTAAGAAAGGAAACATATCTTGTATGATTCTTCTAAATGTGTTTCACTTTTAGATGTTTAATTATACCCAGATGTGTTTTTAATAGGAATCATTCTAATATGAATTGGTTTACAATGAGAAAAAAACGAGTGCTTTAGACCCCACGAGTGAAGTAAAACTTCTTTATAGCACCATTATATATATATATTATTTTATATTACTATATATATATATATGTGTGTGTGTGTGTGTGTGTGTGTGTGTGTGTGTGTGTGTGTGTGTGTGTGTGTGTGTGTGTGTGTGTGTGTGTGTGTGTGTGTGTGTGTGTGTGTGTGTGTGTGTGTGTGTGTGTGTGTGTGTGTGTGTGTGTGTGTGTGTGTGTTGTGTGGTGCGTGCTTATATATGTATAATATATACATGTATATTTATGTGCATATATTAATTTTCGACTAATTTAAATTTATTATGGGTTTTCATCGATAAATTTATATTATTCGATACATTTATTTCAATATCGGATACATTAGTAATTATTGTGTTTGATTGTAAGACCGAGACATCAAGCTTATGATGTGAGGAAAAAGGTACATATGTTTCCGAATGAAAATGAGAAAGATATCAAAAGAAAACTGTATCGATTGTTGTCCCATGTTTGTGGTAGGCTCATTTTGGTTATTATTCATTTTATTCAATTGTAGTTCTAATTTATCTTGTAGAAAGTTTACCAAGAGTTGTTCATCTTCTTACGCGAAATGAACATTGAAATCTCCTGCTAAAATTAGTGGCAAAGTATTATATTTTTCTCCTAATTCTTCAGAGCCTACTCAACCGTAAATCCTAAGTCTTTTATGTAAAAACTTTATAATATATTATTAACTATGTTATTGGGAGAAATGTCTCACTAGGTTTACAATCTTGCCATGAATATGTTGTCACAAACTTTTTACGCACCATTTCCGTACGTAATTTCTTCTTAGTTGATGGCCCTGGAACACCGCTTTCATATTCAGAGTCTGTGTCACTTCCTGCCATAATTTGTTATTATTCACCCGAAAATTCACAAAATATGAACTGCAAAATGATTTTATTCACTTGGAACGTAGAATACTTAATGTATTGAAGAAAACATTAATTTAATAAACAAGAAAGAAATGAAATTACGAAATAATCAAGAAATCACGCTGTCATGGACAGTGAATGAAATATATTTATATCTCAGTCAGTAATTTGTTTGCGAGTTTGCTAGCGTTATGCGCGAACGGTGACTTATATTTCCCACTCAACTTCCGTTCGCCTCGCCCGATCACACTTTTCGTAACCCTCTCGTCACACATTCACCAGCTTACACCCCAAGTGGCAGCGTTCGTAAAGAAGTTTTACTTCAAAAAGTTGTATTACATTTTTTTCCTTAAGCAAGTTTGAATAAATTAGAAGGTTTGCATTCTTTTTACTAGCTCTTAAAAGTTATATTAATTGTTATAATTTCTTACTAGTTCTATTCCGAAATGCTGAGTTAGTGTAAAAATGTAGTACAAAACACCCCATGCTTTTACCACACAATGACATTAATTTTCTCGTTAATCCAGTGTTTCTCAAACTTTCAATACTGGCGGCCCAATTTTCAATAATAATTTTTATCGTGCCCCCCTTATATAATAATAATAATATATTGAATGCAATATTAATGTTCTTTGACGCTAAAGCTATAATATGATCTTAATTTTTCCCGTTCAAACTAATAAGATAAGTATTAATTTTTTTATATATGTTACTCTCTTAAGTAATACATATTTTAAGTAAATTACTTTTAAGTAATAGGTTATAATTATGTTATTTTCTTTCTCTAATTTTAGAATTGAAACAGATTGAGAAATGATATTTAAAGATTTATTTCCTTCATCATCCATTTCAAAAAGTACAAATGTTTTTAAAAATAGTCTAATCTATGTGTGTTGCTCTTTATCTACCCTTTACATCTGGCATTCTCGCGAACGTTCACGTGAGTCTGGAAACCCTAACGGACGTCTACAAAACATGAAAAATTTTTATACCTCGTAAAATTTCCCAGCCAGTCTTGGCCGAACCATTATACCAAATCTCTCTTAAATGTACATTTCAAAATTTCCCGCGTTAATTGAATTCAGGTATGAAGTATTTATGGCAGTGGATTAAAAAAAAATCATAGATATTTTTTTTCAATCGCAGCGGCTTCGACGAAAAAAAAGCACAACAAGTAAAACAAGGGAAATTGATAGCAAGTTACGGGGTTAGGAATCCATTTAAAAAATACTTCAGAAGGGCTCTCAACTGCCAAAAGATTTTCATAGTTTCACATCCAGTGGAAAAAGGGGAATTTTGTAATAAATCACTCTTTGAATTCGGATAGAGGTGGATCTGAATTTTCTGCGAAAACAAAAATATTTCTATGATTTCCTTTTCAACCCTCAACCGAGAATCCGGATTTTCTGCGATGGCTCTTTGAAGACAAAAAATAGATCTGAGCTAAATATCAAAAATCTCAAGTGTCAATTTCTATTTTTTGCCTTCCTTTGAAAAACTTTTTCTCTACAAGCAAGCCCATAAGTCACTAATAATTATTAAACTTGTATTTTACTGGCTGAAGACCCCCTCTTAACACAGTTTATTTTTTAAATGATAAAATATTATTCTTGATATAATAGCTTAATTTAAAGAGTAAAACCAAGTATGATAATGTATAAAAAAATGAAAATGATTTATTGAAATGAATGCTCATATTATAAAGGGTTTTTAAATGAACTAAAATTTTAAAACCTACAAATTACATTTAGAAAAATTTAAGTAATAAAAAAAAAATATAAAATTCAATGAATAACAATTGTGTTATTTTTAATATTTAAAGCTAGAAAACTTCAAAATTTTTTTAGCCGGGATCGGGTTTGCACTCGATACTAACGTTAATGGCCCGGGAGTGACTCCCTCAATTCTTTTTTATAATTATTTTTAACATCCCGAAAAAAATCACAATTTCAGTGAATAATTTAACTAAGAAAATATACCCTATTTCAAGGTTTTTTTCAATTTTCTTTCATTTTGAAAAAAAAATTCAATAAAACTGAATTAAATTGTTCCAAATGTGCGTGCCCTTAATAAAGGACACAAATCACGACACTTTTCGCTAACTTACGGGAAAGTTATTTGCAAAAAAAACTGTCACATTTTGTTCATGTTATTGTTTTTTAATGTCCTGTGATGATCGACAAATGTCCTGTTAAATTTTTTCTTGCTTGTGTTTTTTTTTGACAGGGCGAAGTGCATTTTGGGGTACATTAAGGCTTCGTATTTTTTCTTGATGGGAGTTCTTAATGTAGCTATTGAAAATTTTCCTTTCGTTTCTTTTTATTGCTCTTCTAAAATTTATTTTCCCTAACATGATTAATGTGCATTATTTCACAAGTGTTTCCTTTGTTTGATCAGCTTAAATTTTCCCTTTTTCAGAGACCCTAAATCAATATTTTTATATTTTGCTCATTTACATTTATAAACCATAATCAGTCGTACAACATCAAAATTAAAAACCACTAAGTTATTCATAGGGGGAATTCAGCATGTTCGAAAATATTTTTTAACAAAAATGGTGCGCCGAACTCGGTCAAAACAAGTACCTTAATATTCTAAAAATCATTTGATACTCCCAAAAAAAAAGATATGTGACCAATTCATTTTATCCCCTTAAGACTTCATATTGGAGGATTCTCTGTCAAAGGGCATTGGTAACAAATAAACTGTTTTCTAAATTAACGATTTATGTATTATAGCAAATCTAATAAAATTAATCTTGGCCAATTAATCCTTCAAAGTGCTCAATATGCCTATAAATGTATCATAAAATTCTTTCACATTGAAAAAAGCGCAACAAAATTATATAACTTACACAACTTCCCTAAAAAAAGGACTCAAATAACCATACCAGTAAGTTCGAAAGTCAGTAAAAGTAATAATTTAGGTTAAAAGAAACGCAAGAAAAAAATCTCTCATCGTAGGATTAGAGCAAAGCAAACAAAATATTTTTTTTAGTTAGTTATAGGATCAAATATAGCTAATGAGCGTCAAAGTAGAATCTTTTATTTTTGATCACCTTTTTTCACCACATGATATATATAAATCATATCAATGGAAATCTGTATTTTTTTTATTATATCAGAAAATATTTTGTTTTACTTCGTTCCAGTAAATTAATTTTTATTAACCTTTTATTTTCGATATGCTCGCGCCCCTCTTGAAGGGTTATCGCGCCCCACAGTTTGAGAAACACTGCGTTAATCATTTTATTCTTATATTAAGAATTATTTTTTTACTTTTTACTTCAATTCAATATAAAAGCGAGTTTTTTAGTTTTTTTTAAAACTATAATTTAGTTTTCATTTTTTAGTTCGATCTACAATAAAAGCCTGTTTTTTTTTAGTTTTTAAAACTATCATTTATCCCTTGTTGAATTTATCTTTGAGTTTGATATTTGGAGCTGGAATTACGTGGCTGTTAGAATTAGTCTTGCTCTTCAATGGATATTAATTAACGAGTGTGAAGAGTATTTATTCTCTGCGTTTACGGAGCCTCGGATGAGTCCCGTGTCGTTTTATTTCAAAGACTCCGTCTTTATAGATATACAGGTCTAACTAATAAAAGTGTGTTAAGAAGAAATATTTAATGTCAATCGTATTATCACCTTTTAAATGTATTGCTACAATGCTAATTAGTATAATCATTTCTAAATGTATATTGATTTACAAAAATAAAAAATAAAAATATTTAGAAGTTAGAATATAATTTTTTTTCACATGCACGAGTCTTTTTTTTTTATTTCCATTTTCAGAAAAACTTGACATATTATGGTAAGAAATTGCTAACCCCTACCCTTTCTCTCATAAAGAATACTTTCTTTTGTTTTATTTGTATTAACCACAAGCTTATTCGCGGTGTTAGGGTTGCATCTTAATCTTTTAGTCACTAAATCTGAAATTAGTCGCCAAATCTGGAAATGGCGTATGTAATGAGTCACCAAATCTGAAAATGGTTTATGCAATAAGTCGCCAAATCTGGAAGTGGTAAGCGGAATAAGTCACCAAATCTAAAAATCTTATTCCTAATTATCCTAATAATTACAGTGGAACAAAATTATGAAATTATTGTTTTGTCATAGGTCCTGTACAAGTGTGCAAAATTTCAAATTAATCTGACCTTTTAAAGTGGGTAAAATTCCAGTTCGAAAATTCCATTACATACAAGCGAAACTCATAAAAAAGCGTGTTAAAAATAATTCCTAAAATTTATATATGACTCGAAGATTACGTAACTGCGCTTTCTGAGGAGAAGTACTTGTATCAACAAATTATAAAACGGTGTGAAAATCTCGGTTATTGCATTTCAGTAAAAGATATTTATAATTTATTAAAAATGAAAGGGTAAAAACGCCTAGTTGAAAGTAAAAATGAAAACATGACCACGAAATCTCATCCTGAGACTGTTCAAACCCAGGCAACTATCAAGAAAGTGAAGTCCCTGATCCTAAAAGGAAATTCGCCGACTCAAAGATTCATTACAGCGGAACTAGGAATGTTTCCTGGCACTGTAAATAAAATAATTCATAAGCATTCAAAATTAAAAAATAGATGTTTAAACCTAATTTTGGTCTTTTTTAAAGAACATAATGCTTAAAAAAAAAAGAAAATTATATAAAATATACTTGGCTGCTGAAAAAAGGGAAATTTGTGGTAACACTTGATGAGGCTTGGGTGTTTTTAAGTGACTGCAATAAAAGAAGATAAATTTTCTATTGCTCCGCTGATCGGAATGACCGTAAGAAATAGCTTCGTCAGTGTAAAGTTCCCAAATGGATTCCCGTGGTGTGGTGTGGTAGTTAGGAGAGGGGGGTGCCAGCTCAGGTGTCGTCCGCGTCACTTGACCATGGTTCAAAATTACGTGATCCGTCGCCAAAAGCCCTGGTGTAGCTGAACAGTGCGACGTTAATATTCAATCAATCAATCCCAAATGGATTTACGATAGTAGTTAGGATTTTCTACCAACGGTAAATCAAAAATCAAAAAAGTCTCAAGTAGAGCCAAAATTAATTTGCTCTACTATCAGCAGAATACTTTAGAACCAAATTGTTGAAGAAGAAATTCCAACCTTATATCGAAAGGACATTGATTAAGTTGAGCTTCATATGGACAAAGCCTCTAGTCAAACTGAGTAAACCACTGTTTATTTAGCAAAGAAAAAATCAGATTTAGGAACAAAGTGTATCCCATTTTATGAAATACGTGTAAAAGCAACTTATACGATTCTCCAGTGCGGTTTTGTGCTTTCGATTTATTAAAACAAGCCTGTGGCGCCATTACTATTACTTATTACTTGCAAGTGGCGCTGCCACATTGTAAATAGACTCCGCTATTGTAACATTGCAAATAGACACCACTATTTTTTTTTTATTTCAATTGTTTTTGTATATGTTGCTCGTACTGGGTGTGAGATTACGCTGGATTTCAGAGAGGCAGATCCACTGGAACTGTCTTTCTTGATATCCAGAAGGCTTTTGACCGGGTCTGGGTAGTTGGTCTCATTTATAAATTAATAAATTATAACTTTTTCCTCCTTCATTAATTCATATAATAAATTCTTACCTTGTAAACAGGTATTATCAGGTCAGAGTCAACAACACACGCTCTGACACACACAACATAAATATTGGCTGCCCACAGGGGTCCTTCCTTGGCCCAATTTTATTTCATCTATACATAAACGACATGCCCACACATCCACAAACAATGATAAACCTCTATGCTGACGACACATGTATGACGGCCTGTTACAAAAATCACAACACAATCACACTCTCTAAATAAACACCTTTCTCTCCTGGAAAATTTCTTTAATACATGGAAGATAAAATCAATGTCGAAAAACGGTTGCTGTGCTTTTTACCAGGAGAAAAAGCTTTTTCAACCTCCACGCTATACTCCACACCACTCTACCCCTGGTCTCAGAGTACAAAATACTTGGGTATCGTTTTAGATAAAGCACTCACTTGGAAACCCCCACATTCTACATGCAAGAAAAAAAATTCCGGTTCGCGCTTAGATTAATTTACCCACTAATTAACCGGAATTCTGATATGACTCTCAACAACAAGGTACTTCTCTACACTGACGTTTTGCGTCCCATTTTAAGTTATGCTTGCCCTGTGTGGGGTTACGCAGCAAATACTAATATAAAAATTCTTGAAGTCTCGCAAAATTCATTTTTTAGAAATATAACTAGAGCTGGTTAGATACACCACACAGAAACTCTACATCTACAAAGCCTTGATATTAAACCTTTTAAAAACTTTATTCAAACTTTTGGGAATTAAATTTTTTAATAATCTCCCAATACCAATAATCTAAATTTAATATACATTCAAATTACCACTTAAATGACAAAACTAAGGGCCCAGGAGAATACTCCTGTATTCTTATAATCCCCTTAATAGTATTTGCTTCGAATCACCGCTATTGAAAATGCAAAATTTATTCATTCTAAATTTTTTACTCCATATTTTTATCTTTAATTTTTGTAATTCTTGACTTTTAAAATTTTTCTCATCGCTGCACCCACCAGGCAAGCAACCTCTTATTTCAATTTCCCCAACTTCAGGGCAGCCATTATAGAGCTTTCTCACTTATTGCTATCAACTAATAACAGTGTTTACGCTACAGCTCCCAGTTGACTGTCAAAATTCTCAGGACTTTTTTCGCACCTTAATCAGAAGACTACTACCCCCAGACTGTGACACCATTCGCCTGCATTACCCTACCAAATTCAGTAAACTTTATTTTTCCCACTCAGGTTTTCCACTTGTCAGCGCCAAAAACTTATCAGATAGGGGATGGAGGATCTATTGCAGATCCATATCCCTGTGACGTGAAGAAACGTGGGTGTGAGATTATAAGGGCTCGCTCTGCGAGCCATATGCCCAGAGACAGGGTGTGAGTTTGATAACTACCAATATTTTAATTTTACTGTTTTGTATATTTGTTTGTGTTAATTCAATAAGCCTTACCATGCTTGTCCGACTTGGTTGCGTGCTTTGACTAAGTATGTGGATTGGCTTTCTCCCACAAGCCGTAGGAAAACGGCATCCAAGAACACTGAATGGACTTTGGAAAACGGTTCAAGAGGAATGGAGGAAAATTGGCATGGCAGTACTAAGAAAAAGTTTACTTTCATGTATAATTCGAGCCAGAACTATTGCCATTGTTGTCTATCATGAAAATCTCATTTGGCTACTAGGTCTACGATTATGGTCAGTCTATCTAAACCAGGGAGGTAAAACTCAAATGCTAACTCAGGCCCAAACAAACAAAATTTAACTTTAGTTGAGCCGCAAGAAAACAAAACAAAAAAATCATATAGAGAAGTAGGTTTATTTCGAATAATACATATTTAATAAACATATATTGAAGAACAAGAAAAATTTAATGTTTTTGTCCTGACTCTTGACATCTTTTCTCTGTTACTATTTTTCGTATTTCGGTAGAAATTTTGTTCGCGGTGATTACTTTCAAAGCTGACCCAAGGTTGTGACGGGGCTTTCATCGCGTTTTCATATAACAGCCCTCTTGGGTTCTTTGGGGCCGTTCTTCTTGAGTTGCCAACCAACTCAAGAAGAAGAACGTGGTTATGAAAATTAGGTATCATATATATAGTGGAAGTTTAGCGTTCGCAAGGTGGCTGTGTGAGGTCTATGTTTACGTGTAGAAGTGAATTGAGAAAAAGTGTAGAAGAATCCGAAGTCCCGGAATTTAATCTAGTTGTGCCAGTACGGACAAGAAAAAGGGGGATCCGAGGCAAATAGGAACAGAGCGGATTGTAGCCACATCAGAAGCAATACTGAAGATAGCCGTTTGCCTAGGATAGAGCGGTATAAGCTAATTAGTATGATTCTCTGTGTGGGCGACTTTCATTTCTTCTCCTTTTCTGTTTGGAGTGTCCAAAAAGTAAGAGGCAGTCAAAGATGTTTTTTAAAGTTTAAAAAAAAAGAGTATTCTGGATGGTTAAGATAAAAGACAACGTATACTTAACCCGCGGTCACTCGCGCCTGTTTTTCTACCGTCGTTACTCGCGGGGTGTGTAGAGAACACCCCAAACTCTTAACACGTGTATTTAAGTAAGAAAATTTTTTTAAGTCTCAATTACGATATATATTTGTGAAGTATAAGAGGTTTTTTGTATTATACAAACAAAATTGTTAAATTTATTGCATTCACATGAGACTAGCATTAATTTAAACTAAACCTACAAAAATTTCATTTTAAAGTACATAATTTTATATTTTTCATAAACCACAAGTAAAACGTATTACCAGTAATAAATATACTTTTATAATTAATGATAAGGATAGTAAAAGTAGAAAAATAATAAATCATTTTTCAAACATTCAGAGCAGACTGTATTCATATGCTTTAAGCACATATTTTTCTTAAATTGAAGACAAAAACAAATAATTTTTACATCTTTTACCCGTGGACAAGCAGTGCAACATCCTTTTTTAAGGGGGATTAAGGCTCTTAATATATTCTGTGTCAGTAAAGCTTCTTTTGAGTGTTTTGTTAATGTTTGGGAATTCCGATCTCATATCCCACTGTGGCTGCACAAGATCCATTCTAATCTCCTCTAATAATATTGAATGTCTCATTTATTTTCAGGAAGAACCGAATGATAGACAAAGGAAGCATTAATTCCTGCGGTATTAAGTAGATGATAAAATATTCGCAATGTCCAAAGGTTACATATTCGCGATTCATAATATATACTGCACATTTCATCAGTGGAATCAACACCACCTGTATTATAAAAATTTACGATTTCAAGTTTCATCTCTCCAACTTTGGTTACGAAATCACGCAGTCATCGAATTTACTTAGTTCATTTTTTCAATCTGTTGATACAGTATCTAATAGACGACAAAGTCGCTATTTCTCCCTTTCCCATGGAGTTTTTGACATAATTTCTAGAAAATGTTTTGAATTTTTTTTTTTAAAAAATTGTATTTTACAATTATTTTATAGAATTATATTATTTTTATACCACATTTATTGAAATTTTAAAAAAAAATATTCATGCATATTAATATATTTGAAAAAAAATGTAAGCGGAAAGAGTAAAACGTACTTTTCCGTAGATGCTTCGAGTACGAAAATATAACTCAATCACTCGCGGGGTGTTCTCAGCACCCCAAATAAACTTTGAAGGTCGTTACATTCCAATCGTTCTAGCGAGATTGATTACATCAGGTCTGAAGGTTCAATGACCTAAAATGGGCAGCTACAGAAAAAATCGTGGCTCTGCGCATTATTTTTAGAATTGTAGGAGGCTTTTCTTGTTGCTGGGGTGTACAGAACACCCCGCGCGAGTGATCGCGGGTTAATCGTCTGCGAATGACAGCACAATTAAATTTCAACAATTTGACGATTAACGAAAGATCAATTCAAAAGAAACACCGTAATTATTTGATCATGTCATTATTATATTATATAAACATTATTATATTATATATGTCTGAATACATGAAAAATAATAAAAACAATAATAATAATTCATTTTGTTTTAAATTTTCACTCCAATAAATGTTTTTTGCTTCCAAATCTAATATAAAGGTACATATTTTTATGTGCGGCCCGCGAGATTATGTTTTTCGGAAGTGGCCCGCAAGGCCATTTGGGTTGGACACCCTGATCTAAATAGTTCTAGACAGAGGATTAAGGGCTTCTAACGGAGCCCAGTTGCCCTGCAAATACATCAAAGTCAATGACCAAAACAAAAAGACACCACCATATTTAAGTAATAAAATAATGCAGCCCCAGTACTAATTAATATGTTTAAAATACAAAAATTAAAAATATTCATAAATAGTATTTACAATAACCATCTTTCGGTTTTGTAAGATAAGTAGCTTTAAGCCGTTTTAAGCGCTCTAATTATTCGAGTAACATATGAAAGAAAATGGAACAAAGAAAGGATTTCAAGTAACAAAAAAACATGGGGCATCCATATTTTACAGAATTATTTTAAAGCTCCAGAAAACTGTTCTTCGTATTAATAAAATTTTGCACTTCAATAGTTAAAATCTGTTATCTAAAAGAAAATAATTTTTACTTAAATACACAATCATTTGTCTCCAAAAGTGTCCTTAATTTCGAGAGAAAGCTCCTATTTTCCATTAAAAAGGAGGGAAGGGAGATTTTTATCATAGTTCAATGAACTCTTTAAAAAACTAACATCACCAAGAAAATGGAATTTCGATGTTTCCACAATTTATTTATTTCAACCTCTTTTGCTAAAAGCAGGGTGTGAAATGCGAACAAATTAGCAGTAAAGAAAAATCAATTCTTAAGAAAGAAAACGAATTTTAACTAGGTTGAAGTTTTCAGATGATTGATTTTGTTCGTTTTATCATTTTTTAAAAAATAATTCCTTCAAGTTAGCTGTCTAAAATTTAATATACATTGCTAACGAAAAGTAAAGCATTACGTTTTACGAAAATAAATAACTACTCGTAACTGGTGAATTTTTTTCAAATTTAAGTGATTATTTTTCAAAGGTAGTTTGATTTTTGTAACTACATATTTATCTATGTTATTAAAAACGTTTTACCTTTCAAGAAAATGACATAATTTGAAAGAATTGCTACAAATTAACTCTGGAAGTCACAATAAATTACTCAAATTTCAAAATTTGGCGACTAGCATCGTAACACGCAGTAAAATTATAAAGATGAAATGTAGATATGAATTATAAAAAATAAATTAAAATAAAAAAGAAATAAGCATAATTATATATTGAGAATTAAAAAAAAATTCATGTACAAAACGTTTTCGACAAAAAGGTAATAAGGACCTAAATTTTTAAAAATCTGGTGACAAATTCTTGGAGTGGAAATAAGGATTAACTTTTTATGTCACTTGTACCTAATTTTATTTTCATTTTGCTTTATTGGTACAATCTGATTTTTTCCCTTTTTCGTCCAGATATACAGGTATAGAGCAAAATAACAGGAACACCCATTTAAAAATGAGTCTTTCTACAATCTTCCATTAAACGGCCGCCACGTGTCGAAAAGGGATGGTATCAGTCAAGCATTTGGTTGTGTGAGAGTTGCATGAGAAAATTCTGTTCCTAGCAAAGCGTGATAATGCCCAACCTCACCGATGTAAAACGAGGTAGGATAATTGAAGTTCGTGTCTGGAGCGCCCATGTCCTGAACAGTCAAACTTGAGAGTGTTTCAAGGACCATTGGGTCAAGGATTATATCAGCCCTCAACAAACCTGTGTAAGGTGTCTTCTGCGAAGCACAACAGTGAGTGAAAGTTGAATCTGAAAGACATTGTTAATCGGGTGTTGAAGGGAATACTGTCCCAGAAACGCAGGACTACACTGCCACAAATAACGTTCGAGAGGAATACCCTCCTTCATGACTCTGTATCCACGAAAACTATTGAACGGGAGTTACATGTTGCAATATTCATGGCCGAGTAGCTATTCCAAAACCGTTAGTTTCGGTGCGGAATGCTATAAAGATACTACAGTGGTGATGAGACCACCTAAACTGGACACAAATGTAATGGGTACAAGTCATTTTATCTGATGAATCCTTATTCACATTATTCCAGACAACTGAACGAGTGTTCGTCTGTCGAACACTGGCAGAAGTGTTTCATGTTGATTGCCGGGTTCCAACCGTGAAACATGGAGCAGGTTCTGTGCTGGTGAGGGGTGCAGTACCTTCCGGTGGTTCGAGGTCTGTCGTAGACTTGAGGAAGATGATCACTGGCGACCATTATCGTAGAATTCTCGTTGATCATCTCCACCCTATGCTTCAGACTCTCTTTCTAGGGGAACGTCCTTTGTTCCAAGATTTCAATACCACTGTTCACACGTCTTATTGCTATCAAACATTAATACATGAGCATGATAATGAAGTGGAACATCAAACGTGGTGAAAAAGTCAACTGATCTGAACATGATTGAGATCTTGTGCACTTTCTTAAAGAATACGGTCCATGCTCAGTTCCCTCCTCCACCCACACTATTCCCACACAACTCCAGACAGCCCCGCTTGAGGAATGGGTGCGAATTCCAATGAACTTTGTTCAAAACCTTTATTTGTCAATGCCTCGTCGGATACAACCTGACATTCAGACCAAAGAGAGCCCAACCCTTTTTTAACTGAAAATTTCATTTTTTTTTCATAGGTGTTTCTATTATTTTGTACTATACCTGTATTTATTTATACATGGATTACACTTTGCTTATTTTGAGCTTTCAATACTAATTTCATCAAAGTCCAACAAACTCCAGCAATTGTTAAATTTATTGTGACTCAAATTCCTCACATTGGTATGGTATGGAACTTTAGACAGTAGGGTACCACTCTGCTCTCGTCTTTATTATATGACTGTGGATTAAAATTATAAGGTTGATCGCGAAAAGCACTCGCGTTTTTCCAGTGATCCACAATGATAAGCAGAAAGCAATCAATCAGTTAGTGATTTAACTATCGATGTAGTTCGAGATTGAATATACATAAAACTTACTATTTCACAGTTCACAAAACTGCATGCTAATTCACTGAATTGATTTGATTTATAATAAAAATTGTAATACTTTAGTATCAACTGAATTACGTTACTAAATCTTAGCTGTGTTTGTTACATATTATTTATTTGTAGTTGTCAATATAATTATAATTCTATGAGAGAGAATATGCGAAACCAAATTCTACAGTAAAGAATTCCAGATGGAACTCTTATGAATAATAGTGAAAGTTATTCAGGGTAGGTTGATCACAGTTGATTAGAGGAGATGCTTAGAAACTTAATTATCTATTTCTGGGGGAAATAAGTCGGAGAATGAAGTGTATATTAATTGAAGCTTATTTTTCTTTCTTTCACTAAATTCTAGCTGGAATGTTTATGAAATATTCGTGCAGGAATGTTGATTCGAAAATTATTCAGTGCTTGGGACGAAGATAAGTTCTAATTAAGCTGAAAAATAATTGGTACGTTTCAAATAAATTTCCTATTAGAACTAAGTGTGATTACTTGTATAGTAGTTATATATTAAGTAATGAAATCTTATTAATCAATGCGTTTTAAACGTGCATTTCATACTATATTTTTTTTTGTTTATTATTAAATAAAATATGTAAATTTTAATCTTTAATGCCTTTTCTGCAAGATTGTGATATATAGTTTTTAGATATGCCCCAATTAAATTTTCTGCTACTATGCGGACCTGTCTAAGTCTTGGAAATCTGTGACTCTCTCGAAGTGATGTCTAAAGGGCCAATTTAATATCTTCATTTAAAGTTGAAATTGCACTGTTTTCCTAGTATCAGCTAATTTCGTTTTAAGTGCTCGTCTGGTTTAAGGTATCCGACTACGTTCGGAACCGTGATTTTGCAAAAGCGTGTAAGTGGATAATATTTATGATATTTAGTGTCACTTAGATTAGAAAACGTATATAAAACTGTTTTAAGAATAATATTACAATAAAAAATTATTGAAGTACAATATTTTGACAAAAATGAACAGAGAATGACCCATTTTCAAAATATTCTCCTTTGAAAAATACTTATTATAATAATATTTTGCCTGTATATAGCTCAGACCTCTGCACAGAGGCTAAACTACAATTTTTGAAATATGTAACTTAGAAGTGAGTTTATCCATGTTTTACGACAACAGAGGGGAGAAATTTTAAGAAAAAAACATCAATAATTATTTCAATTGGTTGTAACTCTGAAAACTAATGTGATTTTTTCAAAAATCATTTTTGAGCCTCTGTACAGAGGTCAGAGCTATATACAGGCAAAATATCATTATAATAGAAACATTTTTCACAAAAGGAGAACATTTTAAAAAGGTTATTCTAAGTTAATTTTTTGCCGAAATATATTGTATTTAAATATTTTTTTTTTCACAATGTCCTTTAAACAATTTTAAACATGTATTCTAATCTAAATGACACTAAATATTATGAAAATTATCCATTTATGTGCTTTTTTAAAATCACGGTTCCGAACGTAGTCGGATACCTTAACCTTATATACCGGGTTTTTTTTTTTTCACGGCTGTCTATGAAGAAGCTTCTATTTGTGTTAACGAGAATTGCTGTTAAGAATTTCATTACAATAGATAAAAAAAAACATTTCCTTATAGACGTTGCCATATTTTGGCATCATATTCTTCTTCATTTCAGTAATGTGAGATAATAACTCACTACATTCTTCAATATCATTACTCTATGTCACTTTAAATAAAATCCTGCAGGTTAAGAATAAACAATGTGACTGTTTGCACAGCATTTTGTAAAATTTGACTAAGCGACACATTTAACCATCCATGATGAAATTTTGGTATAATATTGAAAGAAATTTTCGCGAGAAAAAACTTCACTAAAAGAAAAGTTACCCTAGCATACTAATCACACTCTAAATTCCACACGGTTTATAATTGTCTGTAAAACATCTGTCAACGCTCTTATCCTGTTAAAAAAAATCCATCTCAGGAAAATGATTTTCCTTTCTACTTTTCTATCCAATCAAGAATAGGTGCCACTATCTCTTATAGGGCAGATTGCAAAAGTTGTGAAAATTCACAGTTTGGGACACCCCGATTTGAATCCTTTATCCGCAGCTTATGACACTCCGATGTTCTTACTGCAATAACGTGTTTCCTAAGACCTGTCTTATAAAAAAACCTTATTTTTTATTTCCAAATTTTCAACATGAAGTACACATATGAAAAACATTTACTGTTTCGTTATTATTGTTATTCGTCTTATGATTAAAATTTTTTGTTATTTGCAAGAACCTCTTTTATACAATAGGAAATCACTGGTCTGGCTCAAGGTTTCTTAACATTTTTTTAGCTTGTAAAATCACAATCCTGTTTCTGTAAGTGTGGACCCCAAAATACGCGTAATATATAACTTTTAAATAAAATACTTCTCTTTGTAGGATATAAAAACCCAATAATTTAACTGAACAGTTAGATAATTCATAAATAAACTATGCATATTTGTCAGTTATGAAAATAGAATATCTAAACAATATAATATAAGAATACAAATAGAAAGTGTTTCGATATTTTAATTGATAAAACTGAAACATATTTAACATATCGTCACGTAAATGAAACGAGTGTGGTAATTGAAGGTTTAAGTAAAATTATAATAATTCTCGCTAGTCAGAACTCGAGACTATTCCTCGAACTGAATATTTCTTTAGCTTATATACAGCAACGGAAAGTTACAGAACTTTCTAAACATAATACAATAAATTATGCAAATAACCACAATTACAGTTAATAATAATTAAGGGGAGTTGGAAACCTCTCTCTTATATATATATTGACAATGCTAAATTGGCTGTTTTCGATGTACCTTTTCTCAAAATCTCATATTTGTGCCTGCTTGAAGTTTTTCACATAATTAAAGTACACCTTTATCATTCTACTGAAATGAGCTTTTAGCTTATTTTGAATTTTTTTAATAATTTATGAAATATTTTAGGAAACATTGCGAATTGGAGCCATTTTTCACGTAAAGAATTTCTTAAAAAAAATTTATATATATATATATATATAAAGCTCATTTTAGAATATATCAGCCATCATTATAAATATATCATAAAACATTTACATACCTGTGAAGAGTAGAGTTTCAGAAAAGGTACATCGAACATCAAAATTTACATTTTGAGATAAATTGATTTTAATGTATACAGTGAGACTTCTGATCGACTAGAAATAAAAAAAAATAAAAGGCCCATTTCAAAAAAAGTAGTTTTTTTATTCAGAGTTCAACACTTAAGAACACGAAGTACTTTATTTACATTTTTCGTCATGCAAATAGGCGTTTCAGTTTCAAAGATTATTTAAAACACATTTTTTGGGGTTTTAACTCCCCAGAGGGTTAAAGTAAGGTATTTTAGGGGTTAAAATCTATACAATGTGAAAATATAAAAATCTCAAATTGTCAAAAAAATATGATTTTAGCTTTCCAACACCCCTTAAAACTAAGCTTTCTAGAAGAAACTAAAAACGATATAAAGAAAACTGTAGGTACAGTCCCCAGCAGCCGGATGCGACCTAACAATCTGCCTCTCATGACTCCGATGCTCTACCAACCCACGACAGCAGCGGACTAATTTTGCTATATTTCTCTCTCTTTAAGAAGAATCAGCGTCCCGCTGTATTCCAGTCCGTCTTCTCGCAATAGGTATGGGAATACTGTGTACACTCTCATCTAATTCTTTGTATCAAAGTAGGGTTTTAACCTCCGGATGTTGGTCTACATCCTTTTGATTTCGTGTAATCTGCTGTTCAATTCTATACTTTTTTCTTCATACTCTAAGTCGTAAAAGTGACTAATTTCTCTTTTAGGGTAGGCCCTCACAGAGAAATTAGTCATTTTTACGACTCTAAAGAGCTTTTCGAAGAGTCCAAAATATCACACTGAAGTGAAGACCCAAACTAAATCACCAACATTATAATTGACTGGTCAATGTAATCATAGCGTAAGTTTCTTCTTGTCGAAGCAACCTTTGTCGGAAATTAACGTCCACCTCGCCTCCTGGATACACTTAAAAACTCTCCTCAAACGTACTAAATAGATCTGGGAAATTTGTTGCGCTTAAGGCAGTGCTTCTCAAAGTTTCAATATTCGCGACCCAATATTCAATCATAACTTTTATCGCCCCCGTCATATACAAGCAATGTATTGAATTCAAAAATGCTATGCTTCGATGCTTATGACCTTAACCTCTTAAGTGCCACCGGCGTATATAAGTCTCGCTCAGCCAAAGCGCACAATGCATATATACGTCTTTCCGTAGTCTTATAATCTTTTCTGTGCCCTGCTATTCATAAAATTATTCCGCAGGCCTTAGAATGCAACAAAAAGACCTTTACAATGTTTGCGAAGAATTTACCTATTTGAGATCTTTTGCTTCTTCATTCTTCCCCCAATACATCACATACGCGAACCTACGTGGAAAACGGTTGGCATTGGAAAGCGAATCAAGTAACTTTTAATAGGCAGTTAAGGGATTTATTATAAACCGTACAAATGATCAAGATAAATATTAATTTTTGTATATAATTTTATATAGGACAATCCCATGGGGTCACTGGTAATTATTAAAAATTTTCTTAACTTAGTACTGTTAAATTATAAAACACATTGTGTTAGCACTGATACATTTATAAATATAATATATCCATGTAAAAGTGTATTTTATTTTTTATTATGTCAAAATGTATGGTGTTTGCTTACTTTCAGTAAATTAATCATCTTTTAAATAATCTTTTGTTTTCGACTTTTCAATATGCTCGCGCCCCCTTGTAGAGTTGTTACGCTCCCCTAGGAGGGCGCTCCTCACAGTTTGAAAAACGCTGGCTTGAGGTCTTTTGTGGAATTCAATTGTATTCCATGTTGATCAACTGGATACCCCAATATCGTAAGTTTCTTTTTGCCAAAAGAGCATTTTTCGGAATTTAGTGTCAAACCCTCCTCCTTCAAAACCCTAGTATTTTAGTGTTTATTATTATTAACTGCAATGTAGTTATTTGCATAATTTATTGTGTTCCATATGGAACGTTCTAAAAATTTCATAGATAAGCATAAGAAATATGCAGTCCAAAGGAATATTCAGTCCGCGGCCTCAAATGGAAAATTTGTCTTTGATGACATCATCGTGTAAGCCCAAAGTTTCCAAGAACACTTAGTACTTTTGAGGAGGGTTTCGAAGAGTATTCAGGAGGCAAGTTTGACATTGAATTCCGAGAAATGCTCTTTCAACAAGAAGAAACTTACAATATTGGGACATCTAGTTGATCAACATGGAATATATCTGGATCCACAAAAGTCCTCAGCCGTAACAAATAGTCCTGTTCCACAAAATGCTTTTGTATGTCCAAAGTTATCTGGGTCTATGCTCATATTATAGGAGGTTTATCAAAAATTTCGCCAATATCGCAAAACCTTTACATATAACTTATTAAGGAAAGATGCAAAGTTTTTATGGGGAACTACGCAAAAAAGGAAACCTTCTCACCTCTTATGAAATTACTGACCAGCAGTCCAATTTTGGGACATCATCTTCCAAATGCAGAAACAGAAGTTTCTTTAAGGAAGTCGCCTGAAGCCGGGCTCGATCTGAAGATCTACCGTTCGTGAGTCCAATACTCTAACAACCGAACTAAGGCACCCACGATCGAAACGAACTATTTTTGCTACATTATTTTACCTGATAATAAAAAATTACAGAATAATAATGACTGATCAGTCTACTTCAAGTTTGCAAATTTAGTTCTAAGACAAATGTGTATGTCCTTTTAATAAGATCTTTGTGTGTCTGATGTTTTTGATTAAAGTATATTACTCGAATTTTGTAAATCAGATGAAAACCAACTTTTTACTAAACAAAATCGTTTGCTCTTTATTGTTAACAAATAAAGTTGAATAAAGCCACATTCCACAAAATTATATGATGGGAAAAAAATGATATTTTAACATTTGTTTTCTGATTATTTTCTGCATATGAAGAAAATTTTTCTCTTCTTACTGAAGAAGATATAAGAAATAACAAATATCTTCCTATTACAAATTTTTAGACTTTTCTAAGTTGTTATACTATCTAACTACATTTATCAAATTATTACATTAAGATACAATAATTATAATTAAGTTATATTTATGGATCCCTGAAGTACATTGTTTTTATCTTGTGGTCTCCCAAAAGATTTCCATGTACCCCTAGATGTTCTCATTAACCCCAGTTGGGAAACTCTAATCTAACATAATCTACAAATCTGCTTCATGCCAACTACTTTGAACACAGAAGATCCATATAAATCTGTTTCAACGTTGGAACAATGGACGCATCACCAGCTGATTCTAAATTTAAAACTAAACCTTTCCTGAACACATACAGCTGTGAAAAGAAACTACTCATCGTAAGGCCAGGCATCTCTTCAATTACACAGTCTTCTGATATAAAAAACAATTTGAAAAGGGGGGATTATAAATAGCAGTTGCTAATTTTTGTGGTGTTTTCTTAACATTTTTATTTTGCTTGTGAATCATGTGACAAAAGTTGCATTCCCAATCATCTGCATAAATCATTAAGCTGCTCAATCTTGATTTGCGCAATTATTATCCAAATTTTTATCAACATAAAATCATTAAGAGACACGGTACGATTCAATTGACAAAAGTCGGTAAAAAATCAAATCTAAATTTAGCCTAAATAATTCTTTATATACTTTTCTCTATAACCTCACAAAATTTGAAAAGCTCTAACCATAAGAAACGCAGAATTATGATAACTTTTACGTTCGTTTTTATTTACATCCCTATGGCACAAATCAAAACTTTAAACTTATCTCAGAAAGAAAAAATAACTTATTTGCCTTCGTTTAAAGTGCTAAGGCTTTTTTTCACGTTGTGCTTCATATTTTTTTTTTACCTATTGCTAATAGTATATGTAACAAAAGTTGGTAAGCATTTTTGTCAAAGCAATACTTTCTTCTTTAAAAATAATTGAAATCAGAATTTGTGCATTTTTTAAGTAATTTTAAATTAGCATTTATAAAAGAAGTATTGTACGAATACCAATATGTTATTGCAAAACCCATACCAATTTGTGGTATACATAATTTGACGTACTTGTAAATCAAATTTCATGCGTGTACGTAAATTTTTGTAGGAGGAGTAGCGTTTTAAAATCACACAACACAAGTTTTTTCCCTAAAAAAATTAAAAGTCTAGCTTTTTATGAAATTTTGAGCATAAATCTGTTTTATATTGTTTACACACATAGGTAACAACCAAAAAAAATTTGATATTCCTTAGATTAAAAATTTTTGTGTAAATCGTGCCACGTCCCCTTAATTTAAATTTCTTTGTCACGCAGTGCATATACTACATACATTTGCACAGATTTCTTATAAAATTAATTCTCATAAAATTCTTTGTTTCAAAACTCAAATTGTAATACTGTGGCAATCTAAACACATATAAGACAAATTATTGATATAAAAATTATTTCAGTTAAAAAATGCGTTGTAATTTCTAATAAAAATAAAAGTTTGCCCAGTTCATTTAGAAAAAAATTAAGACATTTCAAAATTATGTATATATTAAAGAAAAAATTAAAAATAGTTCTTGTCTCAGTTACTATGGTTATTGCATTTTTAAAAGGTATAAAAAGTACGCATATTTAAAAGAAAAATCAATTTCCCCTATTTAACAGTTTTGAGTTATTAACAAAAATAGTGTATTGTAGTCTGGTTTCGTTTGGAGGTCGTCAGTTGGAATAATTTGGAGGTAGGACATTTTGATATCAAGACATTCTCAGTAAAATTGTGATTTTTTTATTATTTTAGTATGTATGAAATTTTTAATTCATATATAATGTTGGGTTTTTTTAAAAAAATTATTTTGCAATTTTCTTATGAAAAACGTCAAATGCTTTCCAGGCAAAAACTTTATAAGGCTTCATTCATAAACTAAGAGCAAATGTTTATTCATCACTGTCAGGATTATAACGAACTTCATTAATCATATAAGAAAAAAAAGATGAAGTATTTAAGTTTTAAATTCTTTATTCTTGACACTAACTGGGTGTTAGGGATTTTTTGAAGATTAAATTGCTTGAAAAATTACATTTTTTACGTAAAAAAAATTGAACAAAACTTACAGAAAAATGTTTAAAGAAATTTAATTTAGACGAATAATAAAAATCATAACAGCAGGGTATCAAGTATTTTTTCTCGGGTTTTCAATTCACAATAATTGATATAGTAAATATCTTACTTTTAAATAAAATATATCAGTAAACAAATCTGCATCATCTTTTATTGAGAAGGTTATAAAAAGTTTGAAAGAACATTTAGAGATAGTTTTATAATGAATATTTCAAGAATTATCATTAATAATCATTGTATTTAAATAATACTAAATTAAACAAGACACATTAATATATTTACTAGCTAAAATCTATTAAAACTACATGAAATGATTAGGAATTATATTTATAGTTACTCTGGTATTAAATAAGAAAACAATAAACTTTATAGCACTATAATGAAGGTATTGTCGACTTTTCGTAAATGTTCGGACGTTTATAAATAAACTTTTTTATAAATTTTTGTTGTCTGGTAACTATAAACAAGCTTTAAGCTTTTAATTTGATTTCAATTTTCCCACGTATTTACATAAAACTCCATAATATGATTTTTAAAAAAACACAATTCAATTTTAAAAATTACTATAATGTTATAAATTTATCAATATGAAATAGAGAATGAGATATTTTTTCTCCCTATAAAAGTTAATAAATCTTTAGATCTCTTTCCCCCATTTTCTGTGTTCCCTGTTTTTGTTTCACCTATATTTATACAATATGAATTTATTTGTTTACTAACTTTTAGAAATTAAATTTACAGACAATTTAGAACAATAACTATTTAGAGTTTTAGATTTAAAATTATTTTCTAAAGTTTGAAATATAAATCATTGTTTGCTATTGCACTTGTTTCAAATTTCATTATTAATATTTTATAAAACGTAAAATATATGGAATATATAAGAGAAAAAATACATAAAAATTTTGATGAAATGAAAGAATATTTTGATTTCCATAATATTAATGCAAAACATTTATTTTACTTTTACCATTTAAACATTTTACATTTTTCTCTATTTGAAGAACTTTTTTGGATGAATTAAACTAGTAGCTGCTAATTTTTTACACATATGACTGAATTATTATAACTTAATGAAATTTTGCTACCAAAATCTGTTTATGAATTCCATTGTTGTATCCGGAAATGGAAATGTATGTAACTTTTTCTCTTAGAAATAGCTTAGCATAGAATATATTCATTTTGAATATTTCATATTTAAAAAGACCTGAAGAATTCAAAATGGGTCGTATTTGCTTATATATTAAAGCTTTTTGCGCTTTATCCATTAAAAAGAGATTTATCCATAGAATAATTGATCTTTCTTATTACAAGATATAATGATTCTTGTAATAAAATGAGTGTTTGTGAAGTTAGAACACATTCGATTTGTACATATTTCAGAACAAGAATTTCATATTTGTAGTTTTTAGTTTATACCTTATAAGTGAAAAAGATACTAGGGAAGTAATATTTAGTGCTCTGAATTTCTAAGCATTACCTGATAAAAAAAATGTTAAGGTATGCATCATGAAAATTAATACCAAATTTAATCTGTAATGAATGTACTTTTGTGTTGAATAGCTCCTTTTTCATTTTAAATTCCTTTTATTTCCTTAAGAATGGTTCAAAATTTTATGTACAAAAACACAAAATGATTCCCTAAGGAAACCGAAGGAAATATATAAAATTATAAATATATAACAATAACACATGTATATAAATACTCCTATATTATATCCTCATTCTTAATATTTTAAGTACCTTTTAAGTGTTTAATATTGTGTTCAAATTTTCATAACAACGGATGTGCCTAGTTTGCGTGAAATTCTACTTATTGATTAATTGTTTTTAATCATTAATCTTTCTTTTCTTCTTTTAAAATAGTGTATACAATATTTTTCTAGAGTGTATGTCTTAAAATATATATAACCGAAAGGAAAACATTCTGTATAATTTAACACTGAGATATGCGAATAAATATTATTAATTAATTGTCAAAGAAATGCGTTACTTGAAAATTTGATTTAAAATAATTTTATAAAAAAATACAAACAAGTAGTTTGGTGATTTTTTCCATATTTTCTACACTATTCTTACTTTTGGAAAATATGCTTGCCATATTCTGAAACACGCAAAATGTAGAAATAAAATAGTTCCAAAACTTTCAAATTAATTGGTTTTTGATCAAATTGTTTCGAATGATTAGAATAGCTTTTTGAGAATATCTTCTTCCTTTTCAGTTTGTTTATAAAATAATTAGCCTGAACTTTCAATCATTTCTCGTTTTCCTGGTTAAAAAAATGAAAAAGTACACACCTACGAATTTCAAGTGTTTTTTTACTAGGAAAAAACAGATCTGTTTTACTTAAACGCATCACCAACAGTGATAAAAATTTTAAATTGGGAAATAATTTAATATTAAACCTAAATATTATACAATCAAAATAGAGTGCTCATTTTATATTTAAGCACAAAAGTTTCAGAAGTTAGCAATGTTGAATATTGAGAACAGAGTAGCTAAATCTTAAGCTATGCAAAAAAGGAAGTGTTTAACGTATCGAATGCATTTCACTTTTAATGCAAGAACTGATGCACTAAGAAGGATTTACCCAAATGAGATAGAATTACGTAAGGGAATGACAAAATAGACAAATGAAAAGATTTGGGTAGCCAATGACTGATTTAGAGCTCAAACGCTTTGAAACGGAACATTCAGATCTAATATAAAACATAGGTTATTCCAATGCCTTCCTTAACTTCTTTCATTTGTTTAAAATAATGGAAATCTAGAAATGAAATCCAATATATAATGTAACTACCATATGTTTAATAAGTTTTGCCCAAGTTCTTCAAAGTATCTGTCAATTTGTTGGTAGATGCTCTAATACGTAAGTACAGAAAATTCCTATTGTAATTGATCTGCAATGTATAACTTTTACCACACTTACTGTTTCTAAATTCCTCCTGTATTGTTGATAATCTCGATTTGAATTTTTTTCTAATTGAAAACTTGAATTAAAATGAAATCGTACACTTTCGCTTTTACAGAGAATTTATTTCACCGTTTTTGTATTACGCTAGTTCTTTTATTCTATTTTTAAAAATGTGCGTTGAGGATATCTAAAATTAAGGTTTTTCAAATGCAGCATGTATTTTTTGTTATTTGGCATTAAATACAAGAGAGATCCTCAAGATATAGGACAAGTAGATACGGAATCAATACGAGGAAAGGTTGTGTCCTGAGAAAGAACTCTCATCATTTCACACATCGTCTTCAGAACGCGATAGTTGCTGTGCATGCAAGAGACATCCAACTGCATCCCGGCTATTGGAATGAATGAGATATCAGGGAGAATGTTGAACAGGGTGGCATCTGTGTGTCTTAAAGAGTTGCGTTAGTTGGTGCGTGCAAAGTACGGTCAGCCTTATCCTGAAGTTAAAAGACTTTGTCCCTCCCAAAGATGAGGGAGTGTCACTGGCTGCAGCAATTTAACTTCATATCGTTGTACCATCATAGTGTTCTGAAAATGAAACAAATGTGACCTTTTACCATACGCGATAACACCCTAAATTTGATGCCCCATTATCACGCAGTGGGGCGCTTCGCAGATGCAGCCGGATTGGATGCCTAATTTCGTCGGCATCACATTCGTACATGTCGACTATTAACAGGCAACCAAAAGCGTAACTCGTCCGACAGGACGACTCGTACTGTTTCATTGCCCACATTACTCTAAGTCGGAATCATTGCAAATGGTGGAATGGTCTATGATGTGGAATCAGTGGCATTCTTCTTACCGGGTGAAGACCATTCGTAATCTTTATAGAGATAATGGTTCTGGTCGTTACTGGATCATCAAGGATGTCCTCCACATGCTGCAAAATAGTAACAGAAGAAGGTTTGCAAGGCTGCCAGCGCTTTTCGGTGCATTAATCGATACACCTATGCTGATGTCCATCTTTTCACACCTCACGCGTGACATCCTTCAAATTTGCCACAGTTCTTTTCCAACATTTTAAGCAACAGGAGGGATCTAGATGGGTTTCTAATGAGACCTGACATATGGACCGAACTGCACCTCTCAGTCCAATCAACATGTCTCTCGTAAAGTCGCCTTTCTTCTTGAACTGCCTCCATCTGTGGCGGTCTGGCATTTTCCTCATTTATATGTGTTCTCTATGAATTAAGAGAAAAAAAAGTTATACAAGGATTTTCTTGATATGAATAACTGTTCAAATATTCTCCTTTCTGTAGGGTCCATTTCTTCGTATGTCAGAGAGTTGCGTATTTCCCATTACGTGCGTTAATCGGGGAGGTGCACCTACCCTAAAATTTACATAATTTCAAGCAGCTCTTTATTAAAGCATTTCCAATGCCACTTAAAGAATATCAGAATATATATGAACAAATCTAATTTCATTTATATCTGTTAATCACTCTTATAGATAAGAAATGAAAAGCAAATCCTTAAGTGTTGAACACCAGTGTATACATGTAATTGAATTATGTATTTTGCAACACATTTTCTCAATATATAGTTAATTATTCTAAATTTATTAACATATTTTTTCGAATTTATGCAACAATCGAGTCTAAGCTATTCACCGAATTCTCAATATATTTTGTGAAAAAAAAAATTGTATAGTAGTATATTGTATCACAAAAATTAAAAAATAGTATCCCACAATCTTCAGTATTTATATGAACTTTTTAATTTTTTTTTAATTAAAGCTAATAAGAAGTGAGTAATTAATTTGAATGCATTTATGAACCCGTAAAATATATACATAAACTTGTAAAAGGGATAGAATTCTCCACATTCAACGTTCAAGAGGAATATCACTTACAGTTAAGACAACATTTCCTTTGATTCAAAAATGATATATTGATCTTAAATCATGTATAACTTCTCAGAAATACTTTAAAAAAAAGGATCATAAAGTTAAGTACTTACGACATTATTCTCTTCTGGCGTATTAAATTACTTTCGGAATATATTGAGTAAATCTAATTGCAAATCGTCGAAACAGTAAAAGCTAAAATAAAAATAAAAAAACTCCATTTATTTGTATTATTATATGAATGAGAGACTCTAAAACCATTTACATTCGTTCGCACGCTAATGCAACTATGTGGGTTTTCTGAAATTCTATTTATATCACGAGCTTGAAATAAGCTCTTGAAACCGTTACTTTTCGAAGAAAATTATTAATATAAAGTAAAGTTGAGTATTCTAAGATATTTGAAAAAAATATCCTTTGTCAGGAATATATGAAAACCAGAATAATCATGTATAATATGGCAGGTGATAATAATTACAATTTTTATTCATTTGCACATACACATAAATACAAGCTTCAATCAGTTCTGAAGTTTTGGTTGAAGAAAGTGAGCATCAAATTATAAAAGTGTGAAGCATAACTGAATCAATAACTCTTAGTACTGTTAACTTCAATTGTAACAAAGTTCTTATATGAAAAAATGTTAAATTAAATCCTCAACTTTCTGTTCTATATAGATGACACAAAAAAAAAATAATAAATCTGAAACTAAAACTAAAGAATTTTTTTCAGTTCCTCATTTTTTCGCAAGTCTTCGTGACGTTTATTTTTATTTATTTATTTTTTTAGATTATTTAAGGATAAAAATTTAATTGAGACATTGTGGTATAAGAGAAAAGAAAAACAAAACATTTTAAGAAAGAAAAAAATTAAGGAAAATGTGTATGTTTAAAAAATAAGAATAAAATATTAAATACACTCAACTCTTATCAAAAAAGGAAGAACATAATTTTTTCAACACATGAAAAAATGTGTTACTTAAATTAAATTGTTGTTACTTAATTCCATAAAAATTTATTTTTGTATTCATAGATTAAAAATTATCATCAACATAAAGAGAAAAAAAAAATGTTGACAGGTTCCCTTTATATTTAAATGATTCTATAAAAAAGTCTCGAGTTTTTTTAAAACTTCTTCAACAATTAAATGCCAGGAACATTCACTTTTTTTTATTGATGAGCTTTTTCTGGCATAATCTTTTGCAAAATTTTATTAAACATTTGTCACAACACAAAGTTTAGTTCTTAATTTTTTTTTTTTCAATGTGAGAAAAAGCAAATTTTCATATTAACAACACTCAAATCGACAAAATGAGGTTCTTATCGTAAGCCAATGCAACTGACAAAACTCTTGTATACAAAAACTATAGTTTTCAAAAAACTAAAAAACATGCTTTTATAGTTAATTGAATTACAAAGCAAAAATATAAAAATAATAATAATAATTCTTAATATAAGAATAAAATGGTTAACTAGAAAATTAATGTCATTGTGGTAAAAGCGTGAGGTGCTCAACATCAATCGTTACAATTTCTTACAAGTTCTATTCCGAAATGCTGAGTTAGTGTAAAAATGTATTTCAAAGCACCCTAAGCTTTTTAAATTTTCTCGTTTATCGTTTTATTCTCAAATCAATTTTTTTTCCTTTTAGTTCGATTCCTATAAAAACGTTTTTTTTTTTAGTTTTTTTTAAAAATGTAATTTATTTTTCAGTTATTAGTTCGATCTACAATAAAAGGATGTTTGTTTTTGTTTGTTTTTTTAATTTTTTAAATTATCAATTATTCATGTGTCACTTTACTGCGTAATTTTTTTTAGAATCTGGAATACCCATTGGCATCCTATCAGTGCGTCGATACGGCCTGGTTTCCAAAATGTAGGATCAGACAACTGAAAAAAATCTGGTGGAGCTATGCTTGAAATATTTCATGTGAAAGAAGGAGTACAGTCAATGATATTTTTCAATAAAAAGAGCTCAATATTCTTTCTGAAACTCACATCAGCATTAGACATAAAAGTGCCCGTTTTGAATCGAAGGGTTTGTGAGAAATTACTTTTAATCCGGTGACTTCTGAATCAATTCTCAGCTGTTTTGGTAAAATGAAGCAATGAATGATGTTTTATTCCACGAATCCTACAAGAGAATTTAGAAAAAAACAGACATTATGCCTGAGTTTAGCAATTACAACATAATTTTTTTTCACATGCACGAGTCTTTTCCATTTTCAAAAACACTAGACAATTGTTTATATTATAGTAAGAAATTGCTGACGCACCTCCTCTTTTACACAAAAATAAAACTTTCATGGTTGCACATGAATCGTTTAGTCGCCAAATCTGAAAAAGATATATGCAGTTAGTCAACAAAAATGGAAATCATTATTCCTGATGATCCTGATCAGGACTGGAACAAAATTATGAAATTATTGTATTATCATCGATCCTTGACAAGTGTGCAGAATTTCTAATTAATCTGACCTTTTAAAATGGGTAAAAATCGATTTCAAAGATTCTAATACATACAAGTGAATTTTACATGTGAAGTCTGTAACCCTTTTCCCTAAAATACCAGTCTTTCTCTCTCAGTTCCCTAAAAATGCTTAATTTTAATTGTTTCAAAGTACTGTTAATCGAGATGTGCAGAAAAAAATTCCTTACACAGAGGGCAAAAGATCTTTCATTTTGCTTTTTCTGCCATCATCGACGATTCAGATATCTTGAAGCTTAATATCTATTACACATACATAAGTTTACAGCTTTCGCAATACGTAATATATATATTTTTTAAGAATTCAATATGAAAAGATTGAAGGAAAAACACAATATTTATTTATTTATTTATTTATTTTTTATGAGAGTTCAAGTTGTGTTGGTAAACAAATCTTTTCTTATCCCGTTTCATCCTTCAAGGACTTTTATTCTCCATTTATAATTTTTTTTTATCAGGAAATAAAATCTTCCGTGGACATTTCGTGTTGTGGCTGGAGGTCGTCATAAAAGTATTTCATTTTTTGAAAATGGTTTTCGAGAAACAGTTTTTATAAACATTTCTCATTCCTTCTTTAGAAATCTTGTATGGTGTTAAGGCTATTGTAAATATCCAAAAATTAAGACACACAGTCGAAAAAATTGTAGTAATATTTTAATAATAATAAATACTTATAAAAATGCCTTATTTTTATTACTTTTATATACTTTATTTCTTTCCCTTTATTCCATGTTCCAGAATCACTTCAATTATTATTAAGAAAAAAATTTTTTAGACTCGTAATTTTGAAAGACAAATAAGAAAACTAAAAGCACTTTTCTTCATTTTGTTGTGTTTGGGAGGATAATATACCTCAAATTCTGAAAATGCTTTTCCTTCAAATCTCAAAATAATACTACAGATATACTAAGTAGATTTAAAATTCTATATTACAATACCTTTAATTGTTAAGGAAAAAAAATAATATACTTCTGAAATAAAAATAAGAAAATTTAGCGAAAAATTTGTAATTTTTTCAGTAACTAATTCCTTAGAGGGAAATAATTAAAACAAGTTCACAAAGCTATGTTCTTTCAGACATGAATCGATTAAATCAGTGCTTCTAAAACTTTCTATACTTCGGACCCAATTTTCAACTATAATTTCATCGCGCCCCCTTAATACAATAACAATGTATTTAATTCAATATTAAGTAAGACCCCTTGCGCGGGTATACGTTCCATAAAAGTGAGCGTAATATGAACAGCTTTTAGGTTATCTCATCATATAAAAAATGGGGTTAGGGAAAAGATGTGGGGAAAAAATTGGTTTATATTTACCATTAAATTTTAATTATGTTTTTAAACTAAAACAAAAATATATTTCTTACAAATATAGAAACCAAAAAACGAATTTAAAAAATAAAAAAAATTCTAAGTCAGTATGTTTACATTTCAGATATTCGTCTCTTCTAAATTTTCCCAATTTCCGTCATCAAAGGTGCGCTTAAAGGCATTTGGTTCAGTTTTTCGAATCCATATGAAAGTCTATTACCTTTTTACATTGTAATATTTCTAGAAGGGTAATTCTAGTTGAAAGGTTTTGTCGTATTGCATTTTCCCGATAGCACTGTTTTTTTATTTTTAAAGAATGATCCTTTTTTTTTAAATTTTGCTAATTCAATGCAAAATTGAGATTGACGCTCAACAGTATCTAATTTTTTTAATCCTTGCACATTTTAGTTTCTAGTGAAACCCCCGAAATTTTTTTTTTGTGGTTTTCCATGTAAAAAATAAAAAAAATAATATTTGTCACTATGGAAACCGTTGTATTATCTACATTTATTCTTCAATAAATAACAAATGTTTAAAAGAAAAAGTACGTTCGTGTGACCCACAGAAAAAATGAAACACAGACAAACTCTTCGGTATCGGGAAGCCTAACACTGCGTGCAATTTCGGGGAAACCCCCTTAAAAAAGCGTTAACCGAAACAAGTTAAGCGGGGTCTTACTGTACTTCATAAAAACTACAATCGATTTTAATTTAAAAAGTTTATCAAGTCATTTAAATTTTGTATATAACTTTCACATCCTTGGGGGCACTGGTAAAGATTAAAATTTTTTTAACTTTGCACTGTTAAATTAATTAGAAACACATTGTGCGTACTCTGATACATTTATAAGTGTATTATATCAGTGTAAATGTTATTTATTTTTTTTATGACGAAAGTATTTTTTTTTGCTTCCTTTCCGTAAAATTTAAAGGTTTTTTAAAAAAAAAAACTTTTTTGCGACTTTTTGATTTCCCCGCGCCACCCCAGTAGGGTTGTCCCTCCCTCTGGGGGCGCGCCCCAAATTTTAAAACACTGGGTTATATGTTTTAAAAAAAGGGGTACAAAATAAAACCATCTGTGGAAATCAAATTTATTCAATGAACGCTTGCAATAAAAACTAATTTGATAACGGGGGTATTCGCCAAACGCTGCTTGGCCGGACATCGCGCCTAGCAAAGGGTTTTCTGTGCTGGACTGGGAAACCCAATATGGCGGCGCCCCTTAGGCATCGGGACGGAAAATAATTTGAATTCATGATTTCCGACAATTTTAGGTGTAATCAAGAATAATGTTGATGAAAATCTGAAAATAGGTAGTGGTGGTGTACTTCCCTTTTTATGGATGGGGAAAAACATGGGATATGTGAATCCCGATTTATTTTATTCTTTTTTTTTTTTTTTTTGCAAAAGGGAAAGGGAATATGGGGGACTATAATAATTACAAGGTAATTGATTGGTGTAAAAAATGTTTTTTTGAACTGGTTGTAATAATAAAAAGAAAGTTTTAAAATTAAAAAAAGTGCAATGAAAATGGTTGAAAATTACGAAAGGTTATGAATTCGATTCCTCGACCCCCCGTTGCGAAACGATTCTCCATTCACCCAATTAATATTCGAACAAGGTAAAGAAATTTAATGAATGGGTTCTCTTTTTTGGCGAAACAAATTTTCCGAACATGTCCGGCGATATATTTCAAAAATTCCCTTTTAGATTATATTCGGAAAGGGAAAAATTTTAAGGGCCGGGCTTCTATATATTAGTATGAGCGCCGGTCTCAGAATCAAAAAAATTCGAGCGAATGGTTAACTGTAAGGTAGTAGCCTCTTTCGCTCAACCTTTCGTAAAAATTTCCAGCAGTCCGATATAACAGTTGTTCCCGGTTCGGTCCAAACTACGGCCGAGAAGTGTTTCTGCCGCCCTGTCGTGAACTGCAACCAGAAAACAGCTCCTCGTGCTCTACACCCCAAAAAACCCCCTGTCCTCCACGAAATGACCCTTTTTTTTTTTTTTCCCCAATTTTACCGTTAATTTCAACCGTTTTACCCTACCCCCCAAACTTCCTGTTTAACGACAATATGTTCTATTAACACATCGGACGGACCCCCCCAATCGGCAGCCCTTTGGTAAATTCCGAGCTCCTTATGAATTTGGGGAACGGGGAAAGTCGGAAGAATTCATAAATTAAAGAAGAATAGTTGAAATAGGCAAATTTTCTTCCTGAAAAAAAAATTGAATCGGATGATTTCTTCTGCGGCAGCGCGAATTTCCACAGCGAAGATGCGACCCTCCCCAATTTTTCGATGTGTCGGAACACCCCTTTATGTCGTGGCCACATTTCTCGCATTGGACCGCGTTCGGGGTCTTTAAATTTTTGGAAAAAGGGAAAAAAAGAAAAATTAATATTATTTTTTAAAAAAAAGTTGACCAAAAGTGTGAATTGGGTACACCTTTAGGATAAAAGAAATTAAAAAAGAGCCATGATATGTCCTAAAAAAAATCCGGTACTCCCCAAATTACGTAAATGTCCTTTTTTCTGGAAAAAAAGACAAAAGAGAAAAGGTGACTAAAATGATACATTTTCGAAAATTCAAATTCGTCTAAAGCAAATTTTGACCCCCAATAAAAGAAACCAATAAGAATGAAGTATTTAGAATTAAAATCGTCTGAAATTAACAGGATTATCGAAAAAAACCCCCAATTAGAATGAACTAAAGAAACGCTCCCCGGAAACCCCATCCAAACGAAAAGAAATTTAAAGGGAAACTATATTATTTTATCGCCCATGTTGGGAACATAAGCAAATTTCCTGACCCCGTTATAAATTAGCACGGCAATGATTTTTAAAAAAAAAAAATTCTTTTAATTACTTTTCAGAAAAATAATTAAAAAAAGTTTTAAAAATTTCAGGTTTTTACAAAAGTGGTTTGCATTCAATGAAACCTAACAGATTATCCAAAAATTGGTTCATTTTCTGCGAAAGGATAAAAAAACAAACCATTTTCTGTGGCTTTGGGTTTAAAAAAATTACTTTTATATCTACCATTCATTTCTGGAAAAAATGTTGGGTTGAGGTTTTAAAAAAAACGGAATTAAAATGAAGGCTGAAATTAAATTATCCCAAAAAACCGCACCGTTTTTGGCTTTTCTTTTCCCCAAAGAAAACCCAATTAAAAATTAAAAAATCCTCTACAGAGACATTGGGTAAAATAATCGGTTCTAAAAAGAAAAGGGGTTTTAAAACAATTGGTTAAAACCTTTTCGGAAAGGGGGGGAAAAAATTCATGTTTGATTTTTATGACATTGGTTAAATTAATGCTATTACATCCAATGATCGCTTTCATTAAACGGAAACAAAAAGGTTTTTTTAAATGATTAAAGAAGGGTATTTAAATTGAAGGCTGGTCTATCTGACAGTTAAAACAAATGGCTTTCGATAAAAAATATGGGAAAAAAAAATTTTTAAATTTTTTGTTCTTTTCTTTTAAAATTTGCTTTTTTTTCATTTCTGGTGTAGTTAATGTAATCGCATTATGTTTTCAAAAACAATCTTTAATATCTACATTTAATCATGTATTTGTAAATGAATTTCAAGAACTAGAGAAAAGTTAAGTAACGCGAACATTTTGTGTTTTATAGCAAGTCCATATTATACATTAAAAATTTAAGTAAACATAATGAAAACTTAAAATGCATCTAAGTGCAGTATTATATGCAAGTTCCATAGTTTGAAACTTTAAAAAAAAAATTAGCCTGTTTTATTTATTATTATTTATTTCTAATTTTACGTATTTAGTATTCTGGTTATGCACAGCTCTTTCAAGTTTATTTATTTATTTATTATTTTTTTTTATTTGGTGTTCTGGACGTGCAGTACTTTCAGATTCCATTATTTTGTTTAATTTTGCGTGTAAAATGTATTCTTAAGATTCTCTGTGTTTGTAACTTTTTTTTTGATAATCTGTTTTCTTAATGTAATTTAATAAAACATTAAAAAATATAAAGGTTATCTGATGCAATTTTTATAACGGAGTTAATTGTACTTTTCTTTATTTATTTCGTAACCCTTACAAATTATTGTTATTTCTATCTTTCTATTGCATGTTAGCGAAAGAAGAGGTAAACAACGACTGATACGATCCAAATGTGTTTCTTGGCCTTGGTAGCAATGTAGCCATAGTCACGAATTTGTTTCTGGCGTTCGCCGACATACATAGCTCAAAACAGTTAAAGCAGTGCTCCTCAAACTTTCAATACTTGCGAGCCAATATTCAATCATAATTTCATCAGCCCCCCTCCATACATTAAAAATGAATTGAATTTGATAATTTGACGCTTCATCTACTATACGACTTCAAACTTTTCATTATCGCTTGCGTATATAAACGCCTCACTCAGCTAGTGCATAAATTTGTCCCGGACGTATATATACGTCTCTTCGAAATACAATATTTTCTCTTCACTGCTACCTATGAAAATTATTCCGAAGGCTTTGGAATGCAATAAAATTACCTTGGCAGAATTTGTGAAGGATTTACTTATTTCAGAGGATATTCGTATTTATTGCTTTTGTCCTCCCCCAAAACACCACGTACGCGTGCATAAGTGCAAAACAGTGGCATTGAGGAGCAAATGGCGTAATTTTTAATCGGCAGTAAGAGGATTAATTATAAACCGTACAAATTATGAATTAAGTGTTAATTTTTGCATGTAATTTTACGTATAACAAGCCCGTGAGGTTCACTGGCTATGGCAAACTTGTTCCTATTTTAGTACTGTTAAATTAATTAGAAAATACATATTGCAGTACTGATACATTTATAGTGATTGATTGGTTGATTGAATATTAACGTCCATTTCAGCTGGGGGTTTTGGCGACGGACCCGTAAATTTTTTTAAAGTGGTCAAATGCGTGTACGACACCTGAGCTGGCACCCCCCTCCTAACTCCCCCCCCCACACCAACGGGAGGACGTTTCAGCTCTCGACAGATTTAACTTGCATCGCTGCCCTACACGGCGGGTCTTTAGTGGTACTGGGCTCGAACTCGTGACAAGGCAAGCCATGGTCCGATACCTACACCACTCGGATTCCGTGGCCACTGATACATTTATAAGTGTTATATATCAGTGTTCATGGTTTTTTTTTATTATTATTATGTCAGAATCTATTTCATTTGTTTACTTTCAATAAATTAATTATTTTTTAAGTAATCTTTTGTTTTTGGCATTTTTAATATATCGCGCCCCCTTCCCGGATTAAAAAGTTTCCCCATGGGGGGGGCGCCCAAATTTGAGAAGCGCTGGATTAACTCCAAGAATTTATGGAGAACAATTTTTAAGTTTAAAAAAGAACTATGCAGTTACTACTACAGGGTGATTCTCTATCAGACCGATAAACTTGAAGGGAGTGTAGGAGGTAAAGAAATGACTCGAATTACGGGAATGCTGGCTCACAAATGCCGTAATTGCGAGCTATGGAGAAGCGCAGAAAAAGAACCGAAACAACATTACCGGGAAAGGAAACATTTTATTAAAGGTTTGTACAAAAACCGATGTTAGAAATTACGACCAAACCGTCTAACAGGCCAGACAGCGACGCTGCATTGAATTCCTGACGTTCTGGAAGATTTCTCTAGGCAATCTTGTTGTAAATGGTCCTGAATAGAAGGTTTAATAAAACCTTCCCCCTTTTTTC
>BMAV01025666.1:74214-120317 GCA_019973955.1 Trichonephila inaurata madagascariensis | reverse complement strand
CTTAGATTAGAATACATATATAAAATTGTTTTAAAAATTTTGATAAAAAAAAATTATTTACATACAATATTCGGCAAACAACAACGGTAATTTTTTTCTTCAAAATGTTCCCCTTTTTTGTGAAAAATGTTTTTTATTAAAATAACTTTTTACCTGTTTAGCTCAGACCCTTGTACAGAGGCTAGCTAGGTTTTTTAAAAAATTTACATTATTTTCAGAGTTAAAACCCCAGAAATAATTATGGACGTTTTTTTTCCTCAAAATTTCCCCCCTCTTTTTTCGTAAAACATGGAAAAAACACTTCAAAATTTTATATATTTCAAAATTCTTCTTCACCTTTTAAGAGGTCAGCTATAACAGTGTTCTCAAATTTTTACTATCGCCCCAAATTTTTTAAATCAAAATTTTTACCCCCCTTACACATTAATAATGCTTTTCGCAAAAGCTACCATATGATCTTAATTATAAATCTAAATTCAGAAGAAAGTAAAAAATTTTGTATTTGTTATTTTTGAATATATATTTTAAGCAAATTATTTTTTATAAGTAATATATTTTTTAAAAATACTTTTAAGTAATACGATAATTATCATTTTTTTCGTATCTAAAATTTTTTAAATTGGAACAATTGCAAATGATATTTATTTAAAGATTTATTTCTTCCATCATCCATTTCAAAAAAGTTTAAATGTCGAAAAATAGTTACTATGTTGTTCAGTGGTGGGGGGGATTTCCCCCCTTTTTTTTTCCGTTTGGGTTATAATTTAAGTATATAAAGTAACATTTAATTAAATATTTGTTTTTGATTAATTTTATTAATTAATGAAAATTTATTTATTCAATAAGGTTTGTACCGCGCCAAAAGGGGTTAAATGTTTAATCAATGTAAAACTACAATCAAAGATCAAAAAATAAATTTTTTAAAACTTTTTTCATCGTGCTTTTATGCAAAATACCATAAAAATAAATATTACCAAATAATCCTTCAAAATGTTTTCTGCTTTTTGAAATGTTATATAACTGTTTCGGTATAGGGCATTTTTTCAACTTCCTAAATGAAAAATAAAGGCATAAAAAGGAAAAGCTAACCATACAGTAATTTGAAGGTCAAAAAAGATAATTTTTTTACTTTCCCAGAAAGTTTTTTGGTATTTCTTTTTTTCAGAAAAATATTTTTTTTCTTTATTACAGAAATTAATTTTTTTTAAACCTTTTTTTTTCGATATCCGCGCACCCCCAGTACTGTTTTTTCCCCCGGGTTCCCCCCCACTTTGGGAAAAACTGGTATACAGACAAAATATTATTATGATAGGCATTTTTTCAATAAAAAGAATATTTTGAAAATAAGTCAGCTATGTTCCCCTTTTAAAAATATTGTGAAAGGACGTTAATATTCAATCAATCAATATAAAATATTGTACTTAAATTTTTTATTGTAATATATTTTTAAAACAATTTTATATGCATTTTCTAATCTAAGGACACTAAAATCCCAATATCCATTTACACCCCAAAACTTTCCCGAACGTGTGAATATTTTAAAAACATAGCTTTACGTATATAAGTATATTCACATTTTTCCCCCGACCAATGAAATTTTCTCACGGACAACTGGGGGTCCGTGGACCCTCGGGACCATTGCTTTAATGTACTTAGGTTGACTGAGATCACCACGTGACCACTTTTGTTCCAAAATATTTTCTAAAACAGACTACCTTTTTTCGCTATGAACGACTTCTTTTATGCTGTTTGGACTCCGGACCCGTGTTTTCGCCCCCCCCTCTTTTTTTCGTAGGGTTATCTTTCCCCAGGGGGGCACCCCCCACTTTTTTAAAACATATCTTAAGGGACCAAAAAATAAATTGGGCAATTAAAATCAAAATAACGGGACACAATACGAATTATAATGAAAATAAGTCAAATTTTTAAAAAATAATCCCAATTTTTATATGCATTATTATAACTTATTATATATTAATATAAAATTATAGCTTTAATATGTTTTTCGGTTATCTTATAGATAAAAGTACAGAGTTTTTAAGCCAAAGAGATTCAAAGTTATGAAAGAGAGAGAAAAAGTCTGTTTTATATTTTTTGGTAGGAAATAAAACCTTTGAAATAATTCATCTCGAAAAGTAACTTTTTTCATCACTATTTTTCCCATTGGTAAAAGTTTTTTGTATTTTTATTTTTCTAAGTATTGTTATAAATATACTTAATGAAAGTTAGTATGCATTTTTGAATGAAAACAATACTTAATTTGTAAAAAAAAAAATACCGAAATTAGAAATTTAAAATTTTAAAATTTGTAAAAATACATATATTAAAAGGATTTTCAATCATGTTATGAAAAAAAAAAGTATAGCAACTTTTACTGTACATAGTATGACATATCTGTAAAATACATTTTATGTGTATACATCAATTATTGTAAGGGGAGAAATATTTTAAAGTCACTTCGTAATGTTTTAAATTTGTCTTTACAGATTTTATGGTTTGTGGTTTTTGTGGTATTTTGAGCACAAAAACTGTTTTATGCATAAAATATGTACGTAAGATGGACACAAAATATTTGTATAAAGCCATTAAATCAAAGATTTTTATTTAAATCATCTTCATAAAGCATAAATACGCCATAATGAATCTAATATACCAAGTCTCATATATCTAGGACGCAGTTTAGTCAGGATTGGCTCTTGCACCAATAACTCCAAAAGTCACTCACACACTCATATATTAGGAAACACACATGCGGAAAAATATTTAGGTCACACAATGAACAGGTAGTTCTATTAAAATTTATTTTGACTCAAAACTTAGAGGAATCATTTCAATTTATTAAACTCTATGAAGGAAACAAACAGATAAATGTATACCTCTGTCAGATAACTTTTGAAAAGTGAAAAGAGTTATTTTAAATGAAGTAAAATTCATTTATTATCGAAATGGTAAAGAGTCTTCTAAATCCTCAGGGATATCAAAAATAAAGTTTAAAAAGACTTGGAAATCAGAACGTGATAAGTCTTATTTCATCGGAAAAGGTAGCTCTATTTACAAAAGATCTTTCGTTTACTTTCGACAGTTATAGGCAGGAAGTTTTGACTTTATTCTCAAGCATGGAATATGAATTGTTCTTGGAAAAAAATATTCTAAGGGATTTGCTTAGAGATCAATGTGCCGTTTGTAAGAATTCAAACAAAAAATATTTTAAGGAAATTCTACGTTTTTTTTTTTTTTTTTTTTCAGTTCCTACTATTTGTTCACTCTCTTGTTCAAATTTTCAATCTTTAATAAAATACTTTTTACTCATCCACTGAAGTTCTAATACATTTTTTTTAAACTTGTAGTGAAAGACACTAGATATTAATACAGTTTTTTCAAATATTAAGTCATTAATTAAATTTTATTTTTAATTTATTCTACGTTATCTCTGATGAAGTTAGGACCAGCACCATTAAGTTTTTCTGACGACATTTTTCTTGGCTTCAAGTGCACTTTTTAAAAATTGCAGTGGATGACATTTGATATTGATACAGTTTTTTTTCAAATATAATTTATCAATTAAATTTAATCAACTAAAATAAAAATTTCCTTTGTTGATCTAAGTAGGAGTTAACTTTATTTTTATTATATTACATATTTAAGCGTAGGTCAAAAAAATAAAAAAAATAATAATAATAAACACGGAAAAATGCATAATTTTTTAAAAAATATTTAGAAACTTTAGGAAAAACAGGAAATTACAAATTCCTGATTCCTAATAAATTCCTGAATATTAAACAGCAAATCTACTATTTCTTCTTTTATATTCAGTGAATTCAATAAAGAAAATTAAATTGCCCTGAATGGGTACGAAAGTTTGCATACATGCACAAAACATAAATCTAATACAACTTCATAATAATTAATAATTTAAGAGAAACCGGGAGCACATTTAGCTATAAAAAAACTATATTATTTGAACCGTCTAAATATCAGTAGGGAAAATTTGAATTAGGAATATATTATTTAATTGTGTGTCTAATACATAATTGAGCAATAAAATTATAATTAAATTTTAAAGATGTAGTACTTTAATTATTTTATAATAAACTGTACTGATTAAAACTGTGAGCCTATATCATATTATTGGTTTCAGCTTCCAAAAAATTACATGAAATAAATAAGTTTATTTTAATAATTCCATGCATGTTTATTAGACCAGGTTTTAGTTTCTTCAGTTAAGTTATTAAATAAGTTTCTTTATACATAATTTCTTCAAAGTAGTTTTGCATATTGAAAATAAATTCAAATTTTTACGGACAATTTCTGATACAAAAACTGAAACACACACAGTCAAATTATTTTTTAGAGACGCGAAGTTAAGTATAACTTGTGTCTCAGTAATAATGTTCCAAATTTTTTGAAAGGCTACATCTGTCTAGGGGGCTGTGGGTTGCTTATAACTGGTCTAGGCTCCATTATATCACACTAAATTGATGGCTGAGAACTTTTGGTCAGTGTGTGTTCTAGCTATGTCCATTCATTGGTTTGGATCCTGATTCCATTACAATCACGAGTCAAATAGAGATAGACTAATGAACAATTTGTTTTTCCAAGTTCACACTGCTTGTGATGGTGTATTGTAAGAAAAAAGTCCCTGGAAAGTGTTAAAACATGTAGAACGATTTGGTCTATGAATTTCAGGTACAGAATATAGACATTAATGAGTGCAGAAGGTGAATGATACTTCGACATATTATATAATTTCAGATTAAGTGCATTGTTTAGATTTTTATTCTGTGTTTCAAGGTATATTGAAAACATAATTTTTACATTTTCAGTGCAAGGTGTGCTGCCGCGGTAATCTAGTGGTCAAGGTATCAGATCGTGGCTGGCTTGTCACGAGTTCGAGCCCAGTACCACTAAAGATCCACCGTGTAGGGGGAGGAGATAAGCGTTAAATCTGTCGAGAGCTCAATTATCCTCCCGTTGGTTTGGTGTGGTAGTTAGGAGAGGGAGTGCTAGCTCAGGTGTCGTCCTTGTCACTTGACCATGGTTTAAAATTACGAGATCCGTCGCCAAAAGCTCTGGTGCAGCTGAACAGTGCGCCGTTAATATTCACTCACTCACTCTCTCAATGTAAAGTGTAAAAATCAAACCATGAAGAATAATTACAGACTATGAAGACAGACTGCTTACACTTTCTGCAAGCAAAGAAAATAATAGGAAATAAAAGAAGATTACATTTGTAAGAAACTACCGTATTTACTCCAATCTAAGCCGCTATGAACTATGAACCTCACCCCAAATTCTCATAAAGTGTTAGTGCAAAAGTAAAAAAAAAAAAATAATGTTTTGAACGGTTTATCTATATCCAATTTTATGAAATTAAAACAAATTTAAAAGTAGGACTAATAAGAAGTGAAGAATTCGTTATTTTATCAGTATTATAAACGTTTGAATACATACATGAACCTGTAATATACCTAATTACCTCATCCAATGAAGTTTTTACTCGATTCTTAGCCACCCCCGATGTTTATTAGCTTTAACATTGAAAAAACAAAAGGTTTGTCATAAATCCGAATAAATCCGGTATTATTATTTTTGTCTTATCTATTTGAATTTGTGATGCCCATTATCCGAGAAACAACATTTTAAACCATGCATTGCGAGTTAATTTAACACTTTAATTGAATCTCCATATTATTCCATGTATTAGAAAACTATTTTATACCTAACTTGCAATACTCTCTCATTGGGACTTAACTAAATTAAATCTGTGTAGTAATTTAAAGCAAAGTATTTTTTTAAATATAAGTATTCCAGTCTACGATTTCATGAAGCGTGAATTTAATCTCTGTTGCATCAATGTTTCCCAAACTTTTTCACCTTGCGGCGGCTGTTTTGAACTAAAATTTTAGAAACTTATAACAAAAGACAAACATTCGAAAACTTCAATGGCGTTCGAACAAAGGAGGGATGTGACTCCCCATGCGCAAATACGCCCACTCTTTAAGAAAATTTATTCTACGTGTTCGTATAACAAATTCGAAGAATGGTCCATTTTGAATTAATTCTTTGATTCGCAGTATAATGTAGCTTACGAGACATTCCTTTGAAGTATACACAAGTAAGCATGGATATAAAACAACTTATTCGTAGGGGTCGAACTATCTAACGATAGCTACCCAGCAGGTTTTCAAAGAATTGAATTGGACTATTTATACTAAAGTATGTATTCTGAAAGTAATGAATTTATACGAAAAAACAATTTGAAACAGTTTTGATGCACAGAATACACGAAAGATATATTAATGAGATTTTTATCTCTAGGTGACATTTTGATAATGGCTGTAAACTTTCTAGTAAAATAAAGCTTAAATATTTTAAACTAAGGTATATTTTAAATTGTCTTTTGATACCATGGAAATGAATATTACTAACCCAATTAAATAAAGAGTAGCGTATTTATTTGCGAACATCACATATAAAGCAATAATTGACAATAATAAAGAAAACATGTGTGTTCTATTTTTAAAAAACATAAAAGCTTGATGCCTTGATGATTAAAACATTTTAGGTAAAAAAAAAAATATTATTTTTTAAACGTTGATTGAACATTTTTTATAATTCTAATTGTTTAATGAATGAAAAGAAAATATATCTAATTGCATACTACAGATTCATTTTGCTTATTATTGATATATTTTGATACTGAAATCAATTAAATTCAGAGCCCAAAAGCTTTTGAATTATTATTATCGAAATAAATCTTCCTAAAATAACCAACGAGGCTAGGATACTGAGAATCATTTCATTTATTTGATACAATGATATATCGATTGTTTGTGAATGCGTCTACAATTATTCTTTTAAAGAAAGTATCCGAAACATATTTACGCTTGTTATAATGCATGCCGTCTTTCATGTTACGCAGATTTATTACTTTTTTACTTTACAATTGCTTCTAAATTTAATTCTCTCTACTCCCAAGTCCTGATGAACCGAAATGAAATGTCAATTTGAATAATATTTTGTCGGGGCATCGTGGAATAAAACGGAAAAAAAATGTTACATGGAACCAAATGGAAAGATAGATGATGGAATTTATGTATGGTGGATAAAAGAAGAAAGAAATTACTCCGTTGACAGATATTAATACACACTTTCTCTCCAACAATGATGTCTTTCACTCTGTTAATATGTGTAACAACGTAATAATAGTTTAAATTGTCCTTAACTCACAATTAAATTAAATTATACGGGTCTGAGTATTTTAATTATGAATAACATTTCTCGAAACGCATGGCTTATTCTCTTTCCCACTGTAAAAAATTCTAAACACTGTGATTGAATTCAATTCTACCCATAGAAAATAACTGAACAACTTAGGCATGGAGTATTCAAGCAGCATCCTTGCACCCAAGTAATTCCCTAAAGCAAATAACATTTGTTTCCCTTTACTTAAATACGTGAATATAGTTTTTCCCTTCGTTTTTTTCTTTCTTTTTTATATGTAGAAAGGTATTCATATTTTTTTTTTCCTCGCATCGCGCTTCAACCAAGAGACACGCAGTTCTCTCTCTTGGCGTGTAAATTACGTAAATAAATCCTTTCTTAATTTCTTGGCTACTTCCCTTCATCTCAAACCACAATTAACCATCCCACGATTTCCACAGTGAACGCAGATGTAACAAAATTTCCGCAACCCGCAATTTTCACGGGTAAGCATTTTTCCGACTATTTAGCTGTGCGACTGGGGATGATCCTGTTTATAGCACAAACATTGTTTACTTATCCTCATCCTAAAATTAAATATGCATACTCTTCAGCGAAGTGGAGAAACCCGCTCCCCCCATAACACGACAATTCCACTCTTTTCACACTCTTAACAACATAAGCAGTCTCGTTACAACGCATCATTCCTTTTGGGTTCATTTGGTGAACTGTCACCTTGATTAACTGCCACTGGCCGTCCGGTTTTCCTTCCTGCGCTTCTCCCCCTCCGCCCCGCCGGCGTTCTGCTTCGTTAGAACGTTGTGCTCGGGGGCACGTTCATCCCTCACCATCCGGGTGAGATTTCGGCATTTGACATCCTTCCGACATATGGTTTTTCTTTTTTTTCCCTTTCTTTTGGAAATAAGCGCCTCGCGGCGCCGGCGCCCGCGACCATCTTATTTTAGTTAGATCCTGTTTATGTTTTCAGTTTTGTTTTATGTTTATATTTTTCTGATCTAATTGTATATTTAAAAACGAAAAAATATTTTACAAATTTTTTGTGTATATGTCAACTTTAAAATGTAGATTTAATATGTAGGTTTGAAATACGTAATAAAAAAGGCGCACATTTTGAACCTAATTTAATAAAATAACTACTCAGTGAGAGGGCATAATTGCATATATAAATATCCCTCTAGGAGCGCTTCCAGAAGTTCTATCCACAGGCGCGTGGCATCTCAGATTCACCCTCTCTTACTTATCTTTTCAGAATATTTAACCCTATTAGTGATGAGATATAACGTAAGCACAATGTTATGTTTAAATTATTGAGGTTAGGAGCAGCGCTTGTTTCTGAACCTCTTAATTCTGCATTACATATAGCGTTCGTTACCTACCTATCAAAATGATAAATGTCACTGAAATAATAGATTGAAGAATCTATCTATCTATAACACCAGAACATTCAATAGCGGTAAAAGATTAAATCATACAAAAGAAATGAAGTATGAAGTGTTGAAAGGAAAAAACAGGAATGTAGCCTAAGAAAGTAAAACAAAGTAGGTTCACATATCAATTCAAATATCGAAAGATAAAAAAATAAAATAAAAGCAGGAAAATTACATTATTCTTTCTTAAATAAGAAATTTCAATATCCTTTGTGTTATTTCTCTTGGTTCTTCGTATTGAACACACAAAGAACGTTTATATTTCTTCAATCCTGAATTCCTAGTGAACGATGTATGTGAATGTTACTACCAAGACGTCTTCGTAGATGATATCTTCTCGTGGGATCTCTTAGATTAGCGTTTCTCAAACTGTGGGGCGTGCCCCCTAGGGGGGCGTGATAACTTTAAGAGGGGCGAGAGCATATTGAAAAGTCAAAACAAAAGATTATTTTTAAAATATATTAATTTATTGAAAGTAAACAAAGAAAAAAATTTTCTGGCATGATAAAAAGGAAAAAAGATTTACACTGATTTAACACTTTTATAAATGTTTCAGTACTGCTCAATGTATTTTGTAATTAATTTAATAATACTATGTTAGGAACAATTTTAATAATCACCAGTGACCTCATGGGTATCTTATATATAAATATTATGTTCAAAAATCCACAATTATCTTAATAATCTCTACTGTTTACAATTAATCCTTTAACTGCCGATTAAAAGTTACGTGATGCCACGTAGACGAATGTATGTAATGCATTGGGGGAGGGGAAGAAAGGCAATAAAAATAAGCAAATACTCTGAAATAAATAAATTCTTCGCAAACACTGTCAGGTCTTTTATTGCATTCCAAAGCCTTCGGAATAATTTTTATGAGTAGCAGTGCACAGAAAAGATCGTACTTTGGAACGACGTATATGTATGTCAGGGATAATTAACGTTTTAATTGTGTGAGACGTATATATACGCCAATGACACTTAAGGGGTTAAAATCGTATTGTAGCTTTAGCGTCAAAGTGTAGTAGTATTGAATTCAAAACTTTGTTATTGTATGGAAAGGGAGCGCGATGGAAATTCTGAATGGAATATTGGGTCGCAATGTTGAAAGTTTGAGAAGCACTGTCTTAGATACATCTCAATTCCCGGTACAAAATCCATCTTAATGAATTTGCAATATAACTTCTTCAAATTATTTTAGAATAAAACTAAAACATACTCTATTTTATAGAAAAAAAAATGAAAAATTGGAAAGGCATTAAAAATTACGTTGTTGTTTCGTTGCATGTATCAGATTCAATAGCCCCTGCTACCCGAAATGTGAAACGGTTGACCACGTCCTTAGTTAATTAAGATTGATGATGAGATGAATAATTAATATATTATACATAGGTTTTTGGCGAGGATGCATAATGGTGTGACCTTGCATGGTGAGAGGAACGCACCGATTTCTATCAGTCCTTCATCTTCCTACCACAGTTCCACACCAAGGGACGTTTCAACTCTACAATTTAGAGGGACCTCATACATGGGCTTTAAATGGTATAATCATATCATTACTTAATAATATAATATGTAAAAATTAGTATAAAGGCTTTTATACTTAACTATATATATAATATATTAATTATATATTAAGTTTATATATATATATATGTATACATATGGGAGTGTTTAAAACTTTATTTGAATTTAAGCCAAATTTTTTCCCATTGCTAATGCGTTGCAAATCGGTTGCTTAGAATCGAATTTAAAAACAAAAATTGGTTGATCTTTTAGGCTATTTAGTTTCTAATATATGTATAAAATTTTTAAATGTTTATTTAAAAATATTTAAATACAATTTTTAAAAATTAACTTAGATATTTTTTTTTCAAAAATTCTCCTTTTTTGATACGTGCTCTTTAATAATATTTTACCGATATATAAACATACCTTATTACTGAGCTCAACTAATTTGAAATATATAAGTCTAAGTAGGTTTTATCCTGTTTAGAAAACAGATGAGAAATTATTTTAGAAAACCTCCCAATAATTATTTATGGTGTAACGTGCAAAATAGGTAATTTTTCAAAACTCATACTTCTCTCATAGTCTGTCATAAAATTATTTTGCTTAAAATGTGTGTGGGATGTTTAGTATATTCTGAGAAAATACAGAGATTTAAAAATACGGTATACAGGATGTCTAAGATACAAAAAGCTTTGTTACACTCATTTAGAAATAATACTCATTACTCAATAATACTCATTATATACTCATTTTATAAAAATAACATATGGTTATACACCCATTTTGCTAGATTATTGAATCCAGTTTACTCATAACCCGGTAAGTTTATAACATATATTTCCATCGATATTTGATGCTATTGATTTCTAAGTCTTCGCTTTAAGCTTTTCAGTGTATTGAAAAGCATTCCTACAGCCATTGCCCTTGATTCAAAAGCGACAGGACTTGAATTTTTAAAATTGAAGTTTATTTATCTTTTGTACCCCCATTCAAAAGTGATTTCTGCGAAAACCGATTTTTTCAGATTTCTATACAACAAAGGGAGAATACTTGCCAGAGTTCACGTATGAAGGTTTAATAGTTCAAAATGTGGGATTTTTTATATATTAATCCCTCAAAATTCTTTTCAGTGGAACATTTCCTCAAAACACATTTTTAGCAGATCTCAACAAAAGAAAAATGCATGCCAAACTTCAATTGTATGATTAAAAAAATAGGAAATTTTCATCTATAAGACAAAATTCGATCTTAGATAATCTGTATTCAACAAAAGAAACATGCATAGTGAATTTGAAGTATGTAGGATTAAAAGTTAAAAAAAAAACAGAAATTGTTATCTATACGCATCCGTCACCCCACGATGGAGAGAGAAGTCGATTTACACAAATTATGTTCATAATGGGTATTTATTTAACAAATGAAACACCTTTATCAAATCTCAAATTTGGAAAACTAATATCTCCCAAATAGACTTTTTTATATCTAAAACTCCCCTTTATCACCCAAGGGGATCGTTCTCCATCCCCTCCCCCTAGTTTTAAGTGTATATCTTTTCCGCACAAGAAACATGTTTGTTTGTAACATAGTCAAACCTGAAAGTCTCATAAATGATACATTTGGAACTTTTATGTATCAGGAAACTTTAACCCCACCCATCAGGAGCCGATATTTGTAAAATCCGTTCTTAGCGGTTCTTTACTCAACCAAAGAAACATGTTTACCAGATTTCCAGTCTGAAGATCTAATAGCTCCGGAGACTTCGTGATAACTTAGGGGAAAAAGGGGCTTTCCTCCTATTTTTTGTACAAAAATTTTTATATTTTATATAAAAGTTGAAATATACCTTTTAGAAAAAGAAGTTGAAATGTATTTTAAAGCATTTCTCTCTTTAGATTGCAACATTTATTTTAAAAAACGAAAGTGAAGCCTCTATCAATGAAAGAAAGCGATTTCCGCATCCATGCGTAAAAAAAAATATTGAAATTATGTACAAGTTTTCTACAAAAAATTAAAACATTTATTAAACAAAATAAGTTTTCCACCAATTATTTTTTTCTGGGTGGAGTATTTTCTTAACTGACAAAAAGAACCCAACATAAAGTCGTTTTTATTATCTTTGTTACTATACTTTCTTTGTTAATAACTTTTTTTAAACTTTTTATCAAATGCTATTTCTATATCTCTTTCAGTTGTATTTTTTTTTTTAAATTCGATTGTTTTACAGTTTTTCTTTTTAGGCTGAACCATTTTAGGAGACATTTATTTCCCCGATACATCTCTTCGTTTTTTTTAATTTAATATCTGTGCTTAACATCTTATTCTCGATTATTTACGATAACCGTAACTTTAATTTGTATGTATTGTTAAGTCATAATATTTTTATTTTAGCTGGAGAAAATTTTTAAAAATTCTTTTATTGAATAAAAGTAATAACTTTTCATTCAAATGAAGATCCAAACAAGTTGAAATATTTTTCCAAATAAGATTTTAAAGTTGAGATAATGGAAGTGTATTATAATTTATAATAATTAATTAATATTTTGTAATTGTTTATTTTATCTTTTGCCTGTCTCCGATCTTTCGATTATAAGTTTTATATATCAATGTCATTTTATTAAAACAATTATACCTTATCCCAGCAAAATGAAAGATTCATTCCAATGGTCGACAGACCGCAGCTCTTTACATAGACTTATAACTCCATGAATTATTTTCTAAAAAAAAATATGTCTAAAACATATATTTCTACCTTTTCTCTTTTTCTTTTATACTTATTCATTGATAAAATGCACTCACCTTTTAGTATGCATTTATACATTTGAATGGGTTAAGACAGTTACTTCTATATTTATTTGGTTTCCATTAACTTAATTTATTGAGAATCAATGAAAATCTTAGAATGAGTTGTACAGCAATAAAAGTCAATTTTATTGGTAAAAATGCCCCCACCAAAGGAAATAACACTTCACTTATTTGAATGCCTAAATTTAGAAGCAATCATGAATAAACCCAATAGAGGTGGCAAATACACATTCTGTATTTAATGTCAGGCTTAAGAACTAATAAAAAGACCGTAGAAACGGTTCTTTTAAGAACAACCACAGGAAGATGTAATTATTAGTGTAAACATTGAACTCCAGAATAAAACTTTTATTACTGATACAGATTTTTTTTTTGATTAGCTTGAAGGTTTAAATTCCAACACTATGGTTTTCTGAAAAGCTCTTTTTGCATTGTGCCCCAAAATATTACAGTGTGTCCAGACTTAAAGTATCCAAAATTTATGGGTTTTTCTTATTACGGAACTACCCATCAGAATGTAATAAACTGTTCATCCGTGGACTGGAAGCCCCTCCGCTGGTTTTTGGGTCTAGTCCAATCGGCCACACATGCACGCATTATTCGGCAATCGCAGCCGATAAACTTTTTATACTGACTTCATTAGTAATGATGGATGCGGCAGCAAAAGATGCATTACGTACTTTGGTTAACGAAATTCAAGTCAGTTACGCGTGTACAGCGACTTGTTTGAACAGAATGGAATGTTGATCCTTCGACATCAAAATCTATCCACCAATGGGAAAGAACTTTGACGGACGACAGGAACTTAAGTATCTCCAAAACTGACAATTATTCTTAAGTTTTCATGATAGAGGACACTTTGATCGTGTGCGGAATTCATTCTGTAAGAAGCCTGGTAAGTATATTAGATAAGCGAGTAAAGACATTCCATTCTTTCGAACTTGTCGCTGTACACGCGGGACTGATTCAAATTCCGTTATCCAAAGTACGCACTGCATCTTTTTCAGTGGCGTCCACATCTTAACTAATTAAGCCAGTGTAATAAGTTTACCGTCTGAGATTGCCGAATAATGTGCACACGTGTTTCTGATAGGACTAGACACAAAAACTCTCGGAGGAGTTTCTAATCCACCAATGAACATTTATTACATTACGATGGGTAGTTCCGTAATAATAAAACATAACTTTTGAATACTTTAGCCCGGAAATTCTATACATTCCATATTTCTTAATTGTTGAAGGAATATGAAGTGTTTTACTTTGGTACAGAGAACTTTATATTTAAATATAACAAAAATAATATTTAAAGTGTGTGAGTCTTGATCACGATCACTGCAGGATCTTCCCATCTCTTTCTCAATCGTATGTTTGTAAAACATTTTTGATACCTTCTCTCTCGTATGTTCACCAACCCGTGATATATCCTACTCTTGAATTATTTTTTGTTTGAATTTTGTTTAAGGGAAGAAAGTAATTTTAAAAAAAATGACAGAAACAACTAAAATCTTTGTCCTGCTGTCCGTTGGAGTATCTGCACGACAGATTACATTACAAAAGAAGCACATCGTTCATTTTGAAATTTTTAGTGAATAAATTTTTAAATAATTGCTATTTCGTAATTGAAATGATCAAAATGAATTTATTCGATCATTTCTACCTTATTAGTACATTCGGCGTGATTCAACATTTAGCGATTCTTGAGAAGGTAATCAAGTATAGGGCCTACATTTCTATATCCTCGAAATTTGTGATTGCAGATACGTTCGTCAAATATGTTTCACTAAGAACTTTCAACATAGGTTGCAAAATTAGTGAAACTATAGCAAACACACTGGATTATAAGAATTAAAAAATGTCACAACTTACTTTATAAAATTTACAGTATTTAAAAAATTAACTAAAAAAATAATTTATTTCATTTATATTTATCACAAAAGAAATCAGAGGATTATTTATACTATATATTCAAAAGATTATTTATATTGACAAGTACTTTTGATCATTTATACTTTAAAAGTTCAATTACTGAAATATTTCAAAACTTTAAGTAAAAAACATGCATAAAATCGGTGAGACTTAAATTTAATGTTGATATGACATGCTAATAATATTTTTCTACTTCAATACAATTTATCTTATATACAAATATATTTTATAATATTTTAAGACAATTCATTAAGTTATAGTTTATACAAATTTTGATCACACTATACAACTCACTGAAAGAAAGTAGTTAAACAGTTTATTAAGTACCACCATGCATACAAAATTCAAATATAGGGTTTAATAGTACAGTGGTTACAAACGTTTATGACAGATCGAGCATACCTAGTCGAAGAGAAATTGCATATAAATGCATGGTCGGAAAAGTTTGAAGAAAGTAGTGAAGACGCAAAACACAAGAATGACAGAACACGAATGAGAGGAGAAAATATGTTAATTTACCTTAAAGCAGCAAAAAATTAAGAACAAAATTAATATTTTTTTATATTAAAGGGGTTATGGAGTTACATACTTGGGGACTAGGGTTGCACGTAGTTATTATGTTGGATCTGCCAGACGATCATATGAGAAATTCAAACATGATTGCGATAGCTAACGTACCAGAATTGTTTTGTTCCAGATTGAGCACAGTCACCCCGTTGTTTGGTTTTCTTACTCTATGCTTACGTTCCTCTGCGTCCACTATGAAGTACAATAATCAGTCAACATGCAAATAATGCTTTGGAAATAGTTTGGAATTTGTTTCTAGGAAAATTTTTGGGTACAACCGCTGTGGCTTGGTTCATGCCAAAAAAAATTAGTACAAGCCTGCAAATAATGCTTAGCTTGAAGTTTGACTGCTGAAGAAACGTTGGGAAAGCAACCGCTGTGTGGCTTGTCTATTGCAGTCGTTGATCCCGTATGCCATATGCATATCAGAGAGATCAACGTTCGCTTAACATTCCATCCTACTACTACTTTGTCGGCAGGCAAAATACTTCATAGCGAGCGTGGACACAAAAACCGCGTGTGTGCATGCATCGTCATTTGATGCTTCGGCTTACGTGGTGACATCTATCACATACACCATCTAAAGACCTCAGAATTTGTGCTGTACTAAGAATAATAAACATGTCTTCTCCTCTCATTCTTGTCATATCTTTTTTTTTGTTTTGTGTCGCAACTACCACGACAGGAAAGCGTTTCTGACTATGCATAAGCACATGTGATTTTTCTGTCGTCTAGGTGTACTCTACCTGACCTGAAAAATTGTAACCGCTGTACTGATAAACCCTGTATTTAATATGAAGTCTAAATAAATAAGAAATAAATATTGAAAGCCAGCTTACCTGAGGAATACTGCTGAGGAGACTTGTTGCCCAAGCCAGTCCTAGCATTATCTTTCCTCTTCTTTGAGCGTCATTTACCTTCAGGGGATGTAGGATTGCAAAGTATCTGTCTAGGCTGATGCACACAAGAACTGAAGACGAAAGGTAAGGTCCGAAAGCTCTCAAGTATAGCAGGATTTTGCATGCTGCGTTGCCGGCCACCCATTGCACAGTGAATCTCCAAGCAATCTCGAGAGGGATCATAATGAAAGTAACAATGAGATCAGCAATGGCCAGATGCATGATCATCAAATTCACTCTGGACTTTCGGTGACGATTTCGAATAAGGGCGACGAAGACAGGAATATTTCCACAAGCACCAAGGATGAACATAAGAGTGTACAAGATTACTTCTCTGATAGAATCATCATTGAAAGTTAGGTATTCCGGTAATTCAGGATACCCCATAGATCCATTATAGGAATCATTTGTTCCATTTATGTAGTATTCTTCTATATAGTACTCTTCCGATTCCAGCATTCCTATTTCCATACTTGGGCCTGCCATGATTGAAAACAAGCAATCGTGTCTTTGCACTTAGAGCTTACAGATTTATGCAAAATTCCACGCAAATATAGTTTATACGATCCTTTCACTTCTGTCTATAGAAATACTGTTGGTTTTTCTGTTTTATATAGGTAATAAATACTGTATACCAGATCCTTATATTTGAAATTTTTGATGATACAGTACTAAAGATAAGAGGGCAATAGTTCACAGAAATGTTCAACTGTGTCTTCTTTCTCGAAAACGCCCTCCTCCAGATGTATTTTCCATATACATCACTGCAAAAAATTTATTTAATTTTTATTTAATACAAATTTAACTAAATAAAGAAGTTAAATGTATGCACAGCTCACAGTATCACAAGTTTTAAAAAATCAAATTAAATACAACTATATATATATATATATATATTACTTAGACTGAAAAATTGCTACCATGTTTCAAATATTCATACAATTTAAAATATGCGCTCTGAATTATTGAGAAAATATGAATACCTTTGTTGCTGCTCTTCTCTGAGAGTTTTTGCTTACATAAATATCTTTTTAAACATGACATAATAATAAAAATAGTGTGTCTGCGATTTTCAAATTGGAACAGAAACGTTTTTCAGAAAATTATTTGTGTATTTTTGCATATAAGTGTGTGTATAAACTATGTCATGCCTCTTTTTCAACCAAAAGACTACAATGGCTTAGAAGTTTGGATAAATTCCAAAGTTTGCCACACAATATTATAGGTAGAGAAGAGGCGGGTATTATCCGATGAAAACGATGCATCGATTTCAGGGAAGAATATTTTGAATAAAATCTACGAAAGCTGTATTAATAAAAAGAGAAACAGGAAAAAAAACCTGTCTGCTTATAATTTCTTTGCATTTGTAATCTGTATTTGAAACTTACAGACATTGGATGTAAAATATTTTACATAACTTTACATCATTCTGGAAATCTGAGGCATGTCAACCTTATGGTTAGATCAAAGCCCTAACATGGGATTCCTCTCTCTTGTCCGACAATATAAAAGAGAGGTAATTATCAAGATGTAAATTTCAAATTTACCTAAAAAAGGTAAGTTCCTCAAGCAACTTACTGTTTCAAAACTGTAGAGCATGGGTGGCCAACACGCACAAGTGTGCCTCTGTGCCACGGCTGAGTTGTAACAGTGGAAAAATTTTTAAAAAAGTTTGAAAAGATAAAAATAATTACCATATTTTTTACAGTTTTATTAAAATGCGGTTGTCCCGGACAAAATAAAAACAATAAAGTTTATTTTAAACACACTTAATTGGATTACAGTAGAAAATTATCATTTTGCAAATATTCCTTCGTTGTTGTGTACACTGGCTTTTTAAAGAAGTGCACTCTAATTTGAGGGAGTGTGTTTCAATACATATGTAAGAAAATAATGAACAGCCCAGTGAGTTTTTGCAACTCAAGAGTGAAGTTGGCTTTGGGATTTAGCTTTTCTTTCCTATACTATGGGACATTTATATAAATCGAATTACAACATTACAAAGAAATTTTTCTTACTCTAGTATGGGTCATATATATTTTGTGAATAAATTTTTGCTTATTTGTCTTATTTTAGATAAAGAAAAAAAAATAACACATTCCACATTTCACAGCAATACATGAACTATCTACAAAAGTTAATAAGGCTCCGAGCTATGTTAAATTAAAAAATCCATTTTGCAGGAGACATCCATTGCTAGGTTTGATGGTTAATTATTACCCACCTGTTTAGAAATTATTTAGAATTAAATGTGTTTCAAGTGATTCATTTTTATTTCATACCTAACCTAACTTATTGGATCTGTAAAAACTTATTTAACAATAAAACCTAAGTTTGTACGTTTTTCTTATTTTTCATATTATTTTTAAACTTCCAACTTACATTTGATGATGGACTGCCCATCTGTGCAACTGAAGCTGTGGAAAATGTTGATTTGTGGAAACCAATGAGTAGCGATTCTGATGCAGAAATTGATAATGAAACTTATCAAAGAAGTTACATTTTCTAATGCTTTACATTGTTTGGAAACTGCGAAAACATACCTTATGCACCATGACGTAAATCAGAGTTATCCAACCCAAATGACCTTACAGGCCATTTTGGAAAAACATTATAATCTCGAGGGATGCACATAAATATATGTACTTTTACATCAGATTTGGAAACAAAAAACTTTTATTGAAGTGAAAATTTAAAACAAAGCGAATTGTTATTATTGTTTTCATTATTTTTCATGTATACAGACACAGATAATATAATAATATTTATATAATATAATAAAAGAGGATTAAATAATGTTTTAAATAATAAAGTAGCCATTTTGTTGAAAATTCCGTAGTTCCTTTTCAATTGATCTTTCATTACTCATTGTTGAAATTTAATTGTGCTGTCATTCTCTCAAACGATTAAGTGTACATTGCCTTTTATCTTAACCGTCCTGAGTAATTTTTTCTTAAACTTTAAAAAACAAATTTGACTGCCTCTTGCTTTTTAGGCACTCCAAACAGAAAAGGAGGAGGAGAAATGAAAGGCGCATGCACAGAGAATCATGTACCATCCATACTAAAGGATATGCATAATGCACAATTCGGAATTTAATAAAAAAGTAATTTATTATAGTAAAATCAAATGTGTAACTGTTTGATAAAATATAAATCTATTTTAATCTAAAGGACGTTTCTATTATCAAAAAGGATATATTTTAAAACAAGAACAATTAACAGGCTAATACAGTGTAGATTTATAAAAATATAAATTTCCCCTTAAATAAATTTCAAAATGAAAAAGTTTTAAAAACCTGATATTTAAAAAAAAATTTAAAAAGAGTCGGTGGGCCGCAATTTATGTACAGGCGGGCAACATGCGGCCCGCGGGCCGAGTGTTGGACACACCTCTCTGTTCTATAGAATACTTAGTTAAATCGTAGAATTCAATAATTTTATATACTGTATCTAACTGACCTAGTTATTTCATGAAATATCTAGTTATTCTATGAAATAACGGATTTCACGCTTTAACGGTAACACAGATGTAAAATATTGTAAATACGCTCCTTTTTTTGAGTAACGCTAAGACTCGTTTTGTGGTAACGACTTCCAAAGGGATTTACAGGGCAGCCAAAATATAAAACATCCGTTTTTTAAACAAATAAACTTACAGACTTCGAATTCTGTATGCAGGTTTCTGTTGTTGACTACTGTGTGTGTGATCCACTACGAAAATCTTTAACATAAATTGACTTTCATGGAATGTTGCCAGAGGAAGGGATCATTATAGATGACAGACTTGAAAGTTTTAAGTGTATTACTTTTGGAAACTACAGTTTAGCTTGGGCCGTGTATTTTGGAAACTGAACTCTGAGGGAGGTTTTAAGGTGTCATGATAGAAAAAATTCACTTTTTTGAACTGTTAAAGTTTCTGTACTTAATATTTGGTAAGAATACGTCTTTTGTTGAATAGAGATCCGTTCAGAATGGATTTGGAGTTAATCCACTATAAAATGGTGGGATGCGAGGAGTTGATTGATTGAATATTAACGTCGCACTGTTCAGCTATATGAGGGCTTTTGGGGACGGACCACGTAATTTTGAACCATGGTCAAGAGACGAGGATGACACCTGAGCTGGCACCCCCTCTCCTAGCTACCACACCACACCAACGGGTTCAGCTCTCTATAGATTTAACATGCATTGCTGCCCTACACGGCGGGTCTTTAGTGGTACTGGAATCGAACTCGTGACAAGGCAAGAAGGACAAGGAATTTTGGACTTAATAGTAGCAATTTTTAACTAACAGACCTACATACTTGAAATTTTGCAAACATGTTTCTATTTTTAGGTAGAGGTGCTCCAGAAACGAATTCAACAGAAATCCCATCGCAAGAGAGGTTTTAGGGGTCGTTATGAACAAGAAATCCCGTTTTTGATTTAATATATTTATAAAGTTGGATTACCATTCATCTGCAGAGTAGAGACGCACATAAAAATAGAATTTTGAGGGAATCGACTAACAAAGGGGTTGCATCTGGGTATAGGGACATGATACATAAAAATTCCCGTTTTCGAACTTAAAACTGCAAACTTAGAAATAAAGAAGCATGTTTCACTTCTTGAGTAGAGATCAGCTAAGCACGGGTTTTGTAAAATGCGAGAAAGTTATAGAGAAAAAAAAATCACCGTTTTTGACCTATTAGAACTCCAGAGTTAAAATTTGTATTTTTAAGTATAGACCTCATTAGAGCAGTTGTTGAAGAAATTGACTCCTAATAAGATTTTAGATAAATTTATAGTGGAAAAATCATGTTTTTGAAGTTTTAGCCATACAGACTTGAAATTTATGAAAAAAATGTTTCTTTTCTTAATAGAGATCCACAAAGAATGAACTATGCAGAAATTTTCTTTCTTTCTTTGCTGAAATGAGGTTACAAAATCAATATAGTCAAAATTTTCAGGTTTTGAAATATTAAACCTACATATTTGAAATCTCGCAAACACGTTTATTTTCTTGTGTAAAGAAGGGTATTGTGTTTAGTTATAGGAGCGTTATAGATAAAAATCCCTCTTTCAAACCGAAGTACCCATAAACTTGAATGATGGGTAACATTTTTTTGTTGAGTAGAAATCTGCTAAAAATGGAATTTACGAAAACGAACTAAGAGAGGGGAGATTTACGAGATGCCGTTTTGATAATTTGTACTTCGTTTCAGAAATTTTAGTTCTGTCTTTTTAAGTGAAAAGGTGAAATCTATAAGAATATTTTCCACTACAGTCTAAAACGGACTGAGAGAACTTTGATAAAAGTAAATTAAAAACCCCAAAAATAGTCATGAAATGCATCGAAAAACACAACGAAATGGCCTGGTTTCGGCTAGTTCATACTATATAATTTCCTTCGATAACCTTTTAGTACATCAGTTTAATTACCTATAACTTTAACTCAAAAATTTACAATTAATTACATTTTAATTTTATTTATAAATTATAAAGTAGATATAAATTTTTAAAAAATAGTTGAAAGTGATTAAAATATAGATAAACCATATATACCGTTTTACTCCAATCTAAGAGGTACTTTTTTTCCAAAGTTAGTGGTACTGAAAGTCGGATGAAGCTTTGAATTGAAGGAAAAAAGGTTCACTGGATGGGGTCATTAGAACAAATGTAGGTTCATGTATATGTTACTGTGGATGTGTCCAAAATTGGAGAATGCCTACTTTCACCGGTGAATGTTGACACACACCAAATACATCGATGAAAGTCCGGATGTTCAAGATTGTAAAACAATATTCGATCTTTCACTGACGTATGTGGACAATCACAGATATGCTCCGGTGGAGGTTGATAAGAGAGGAGCTGACAAAAAGGTGACTGGCTGTTTCCCGCCAAATCCATTGTTCTTCTGGGAGTCAGTCAGCTTTGTCAGTCTTATGCAAGGTTCGATGGGGTGAACAATGTTTTCCTAATTTTTTCCCATACCCTAATTTATACTGAATGGATACAGCAATGAATCGTGATCTTTTTCTTGAAAAGTTAAATGCATTGATTGTGGGGAAACGAGAAGACAATTGTTTTTATTTTTTCAAAAGAAAAGTACTCTAAAATACTTTTTGAAGTGATTTCTGCTAAAACTAAGTGCAACACACCTTAGGAGTACCGACGATTAAAATGTTTTGATGTTTTAAAATTAAGATGAAGGGAAGTTAATTGTACTATTAAAACCAGGAGACACTAATATACAGTACTATGTTACCAATGGCGAATTGTTCAGTGTGCTTTATGAAACTCACATCAGAACAGGCCACGGAGGTAGAACACGCTCGATTTAAGTGTTGCAAATTAAATAGAAAAATATTAAATATGAAGTTGTAATGTTGTACTTAAATTTATACAAAAAATGTCAAATGAAACACAGTGCACCTCAGAAAGGTATTGTTGTGAAACCAATGATCATTTCTGAGTTAAACTGAAGATATAAAGTTGATCTGATATATCTGCAGCGAAACAGAGATGGCGAATATAAGTTCATAATGATGTATCAAGGTCATTTAACTAAGTTTGCCCAGCTACGACCTTTGAAAACTAAGAGAGCTGAAGAAGTAGCGTATCAAGTTCTATCAATATTTTTAACATTTGCTGCTCCAGCAATATTGCAATCAGATAATGGTAGAAAATCCAGTAATCAAGTCATACAAAAAAGGGGTTATGTAAAAGTTTAAGATAGTTCATAAAACCTCGCCCAATCAAACACAAGACTCGGTTGAAACCATCGGATATACAAAATATCTAACTGCGGATGCGATAACGATACAAATAAATGGTCAGAAGTTTACCCCTTTGTTCAATTTGGGAAAAACACTACCAAAACCCCGAAAAAATACGCCAAAGAAATTATGAAGTATGTTTGACGAAAAAAAAAGGGATAGAATGGTCTTTTGCCTAGCGAACAAATCGCAAATGTCGAAACTGAAGAACAATTCGAAAAATTCCTAATACTTTTGAAACCCAGTGAGTGAGTGAGTGAATATTAACGTCGCACTGTTCAGCTACACGAGGGATTTTGGCGACGGACCTCGTCATTTTGAACGATGGTCAAATGACGAAGATGACACCTGAAATTGCACCCCTCTCTCCTAAATACCACACCACACCAACGAAAGGACGTTTGATTTCTCGACAGAATTAGCGTGCATTGTTTCCCTACAAGGCGGGTCTTTAGTGGTACTGGGATCGAACTCATGACATACCCAGCCATGATCCGATACCTTGACCACTGGGCTACCGCAGCCTATTTTGAAACCGGAGAACAGCTTGAAGAAACTTGTAATACTTCTGAAAAAAATTAATGGGTGGTCATACCGAAAACCATATTCGAAAGTAAAATATTGAAGAGGACTTGCAACAATCTACCACGTCTTCACAGCAAGTTTTGACTGAAAACTGAGTTAATTTCGCGCGAGCAAATCATGGAAGAGAATTTTCTACTCTGACTTCTATAAACTTGCTATTCAAAATGGTACCCTCAATCCGCTTTACACACGTAATCAGTTCGTAATTTGTTCCACAGATGAGATTCCTCAGTGACATTTTTTCAAGGGGCTATACATGCTGTCATTGCAAAAGGAAGTGTTTCACAAATAAATGCAGTTGTAAAAGCAATGGCTTCTAGGGCAATTCAAACTGTCATAATAGTATAAATTGTTGCAATAAATAAAATTTGAATCACGTGACTTAGTAAATTTTTTATTACTATTATTTTATTTTCTTATTTTGAAAGTATTGTATATTTATTAAGTATTTAACTTCTATAATTTTCCTTTCTCATTTTGAATGTACTGTGTGTTTTAAGTTCTTGAACATTTCTCTCAGAAAGAGATGCGAAAAATTTATCGCGACTGAATTACGGATAAGAAAATATAAATGTCCGACACGTTCAACATTCACCATTAGTGCATGATGAATGTCGACATTTACCGTTTAAGTCAGAAATAAAGATATTTAGCAAATACTTCGGACATACACCAAGCGACAATGGGAATGTTGACATTTACCGCGGAATGTCGACATTCTCCAGATTTCGGTGTTCCACCGTAACATATACATTTAAAAGTTGATAACTAATTGCTTACTTCTTATTAGTTATCATTTTAAATTTATTTTAAATTAGTAAAAAATTGGTAAATTTTGATAACTTGTTTTACATTATTTTTCATTTTCACAAATACCTGTTGAGACTTTGGGGTGCGGCTTAGATTCGAATAAATATGGTATTGGTCAAGTTAATATCCCTGACATAGTTAAAAATGTCCCTTAGTTATTGTAATATAAATATTTCATTATTTTAAAGAGAACCACAAATATATGAATAAAATATTACCATTATTTCAGATCTAGATTTTCTCAAATTTAAAACGATGTACCCAGATTTTTGCTTATATCAATCATATACTTATAATTGAACTAAATTAAATATTTTTATAAATACAAATTAAAATTTTATTTAAATGTTTCTCAAATGTTAATTAAAAGTCATTTTTCAAATCTAATGAAATATAATTCATATCATCAACACAAATTTCAGAAAATATGTCCATTATAAAAATATGTTTTTAAAAAATATCATCCACCGTTATATATATATATATATAACGACATAATAATAGATACAATATACACACATAGGCCATATTCTACTTCTTGATTACTTTTTTTAAATGCAAAAGATTACAAAAATCACAAAATGCTTATCAAAAATTAATAAAATTATTCATAAAATGTTTACTAAAACTAAAGTTTTCCCAATCACAGCTGACAAAAATAAGTTCCAAAAAGCATGACACTAAGTTCTTTTTTTGAATAGAATCATCATGTATTCATATAAGCAATAAAAATATTTTTAAAGTGTAAACAAAAATATACGCACATAAGCATGCAGAACGAATAGTAAATAATGCATAATTCTTACCTCTTCCTTCCACGTGCGAACGAAGCTGCCTGTTTAGAGAGGTCCGATCCATACAAATCTGTGGAAGCCGAGAGCCCTGAACGACGATCACAACTGTTTGAATGTTCCCTATTGATCTGAACGGTCCTTCAAGGTCTTCGTATTGTAGCATTTCCTTGGCTTAGACCTAAATGCTCTTAAAGCAGAAACGATGTCATTTCTCGGAACTTTTCTTAGGGGAAATATAAAATAAGAAAATTCGAGAGTATGACTTCGAAATATTCCATAATGAAAAGCATTCTATTCCAAAAATTATTCATGTGGAAAGAATTTTAACATCCAGAACTATAATGCGCACCCTAGCACCAATTTTTTAAGTTTTATGTATATATTCAATGTAAAGCACCGCCTTTTTACTTAGAAATGTACGTGTGCAGTGCTTTTATGTTTTGAAGTCATTTATTCGAGGTATTATCCCAAGCTTTTGAAAAAAAAAATTATATTTCTACAATCACAAATCTTTAAGCTAATATGATATGTCATAGGTTTTAAATAAACAGTATTTCGAATTATGTTGAATTCTTAATTTTTTTTCTATGATCACTTGCTCTTTAATTTTAAAACTGTCGATTTTGTATCCGTATAACGCGTACCCGTAAATATTGATCTTATTAGATTATGTTAAAAGTACGAGTTATACGCCGGATTTTACGGCATGTATTTTATAAAAGTATAGACAAGATTTTTGAGAAATTTTAATATCACAGTATATACCTGTGTTGGGTGAGTAAGCACGGGCCTAGCAGACCCTCCCCCAAAGCTCTTTTGACTTTTTTCTGATTGATTACATTTCTGGCGCATATAGTATGTAAAATTTAAGCAAAGTATTTTTGTATTAATGATTAATTTTATTAATTAATGCTAATTGATGCAACCAATAATTAGTTTTTTACTGTGTTTTGTCTCAAAAAATCGACAAAATCAAAAAGGAGCATAATACAAGAATGGTGAATTTTCGACCCCCTGAAAATCTCTGTGTGCGCTATTGCCGTAATTTAAACCAGTATATATATGTGAGCTTTCAGCATAAGTAATTTTTCTTTGTGTTTGCAAACAAGATTTAAACTTAGAACACTTTTTCAGATATAAACATGCTTCATTAGATACATTTGGTTATTAAACAAATATCTGTTTATCATAGTGAGCATTTGTAGTTTTAAAATATAGCCGGGCCACCAATTTACGAACCTCTATTTAGTGAATTTCTCTATTTTCTGAATTTTTTCCTGAAACCAACAACATTTTACGATTCTGTTAGCAAAATAACAGCCAAATAGTGGAGTGCATTTTTAATTTAACAAACTTTTTCTCTTGTGTGGGATTCGATTCCCCCTAATTTTTAAAATAATATTTCTTGATATTTCAAGCGACGAATTCATAAAATAATTTGAAACAATACGACATGGATTACATTTTAAAGGAAATACACCTGAATGTGGTTATTGATATATTATAAAGATACGAGGAGTTTTATATGAGAAAAAACATTTTTTTAAACAAAATTAACAGACTTCACTAGTAATAAATTTTAAAGACGCATGCGATGTATGCTTAAAATTACAGCTTAAGAAATATTCTATGTTTAAAATACTTGCAGGTCGAAAATTAGAAAATTTCATTCAAAATATTATTATTTTTAATATAAAATTATTGTTTTAAAGTAGAAAACATATATAGTGTTTTTTAGGACAATGTTTTATTTTTCTTACAGATTTCTTTTTCCTGGGTAACATATTTAAAATAATAGATAAGTAGTACTACATGAAAAAGGAAAAAAGTTGAATAATTCTTTTTTGGGAAAAAATAACTATTGCTTACGATTTTAAAATTAGGTTCATATGTGTTTTATAAAATATATTAAAAGAGGAATCTCTAAGTAATAAATTTTCCACATAACAAATTTTGCTCGGGATTTAGCGATTTCGTTAAATTGAGTTCTGACTATACTTCTCATTTAAAAGAAGTAATGATTTTTAATATAGAGGTGATTCAAATTTTACACAGGAAAATTGAACCAGATAAACAGAGAAATGAGTAGTTTATGGAAGCGTGCTTGGAATATAACGGATTTGAATTCCCTTAAATATTCAAGCATAAACATGTACCGAGTTTTGTTCTTCAAAAAAAAAGACAGTATTTTTAATAGATGTGTAGATTAAAAATATATAGTTTCATTCCAAGGAAAGGAATATATTGGGAGATACTCTATATCAATAATACTAAGTCGCTTCAGTACGGTAGTTTCCCGATTAAAAAAAATATGACCATTGTAGTCTAGTGATTATGGTCATGAACTCGTCACCAGTGAATCATGAGTTCGAGTCCAGTGCCACTGAAGATGCGCCGTGTAGAAGGGATAAAGCACATTCAATCCATCGAAATTAAGTTCTTCTATTGCCGGGGTTTCTAAGATAGGAGAATGAGTTGCCAGCGCAGGTGTCATCCTCGTCACATGATGGTGGATCAAAATTAAGAAGTTCGCCATTAATAACTCTCATATACTAACAGGACGACGTTAATAAACACTCCGTCACTCAACTTAAGGCTACACACTACCCTTTATCAAAAAAAAAATATTTGAAGAACGTAACAGTGGATACTTTATGTTTTATATTTAGATTATATTTTATCAGGCTGATTTTGTAAATAAAAAATCAGTTTGATCAGCAATTATTTTACAATTTTAAAAAATTAGGAATTTTTTAGGTTTTTTTAAAACTTTCGTAAAATACTCTATTTTTAACCTGCAATCACTCGCGTGGGGTGTTCCATACACCCCAGCAACAAGAAAAGCCTCCTAAGATTTTAAAGAGAATGCGCAGAACCACGATTTTTTCTGTAGCTGCACATTTTAGGTCATTGAACCTTCAGGTCTGATGCAATCAATTTCGCTACGATAATTGGAATGTAACGACCTTCAAAAGTTTATCTGGGGTGCTGCGAACACCCCGTGAGTGATTGAGTTACATTTTCGTATTCGAAGCATCTAAAAAAAAGAGTACGTTTTACTCTTTCCGTTTATATTTTTTTTTTCAAATATATTATAATATGCAGGTATATTTTATTTAAAATTTCAATATAATTGTAGCATAAAAATAATATAATTCTATAAAATAATTGTAATATATATATTATTTTTCAAAACATTTTCCAGAAATTATGACAAAAGCTCCATGGTAAAGGGAGAAACAGAGACTTCGTCGTCTATTAGATACTGTATCAACAGAGAGTCAAGATGAACTAAGTGAATTCGATGACTATGTAATTTCAGAATCAAACTTAGAGAGATGAACTTTAAATTGTGTGTGTGTGTGTCCTTTTTTATAATATAGGTGGTGTGTTGATATCACTGATGAAATGTGCAGTATATATGATGTATCGTGAATATGTAAACATTGGCCACTGCGAATATTTTATCATCTACTTAATACTGCAGGAACTAATGCTTCCATTGTCTATCATTCGGTTCTTCCTGAAATGAAAAGAAGACGTTCAAGATTATTAGAGGCGATTAGAAAGGATCTTGTGCAGTCACAGTGGGATATGCAGAGTTCGGAGCTACCAAACCTTAACAAAACACTCAAAAAAAGTATTACTGACACAGAAGATATTAAAAAGAGTATGAATCCACCAAAAAAGGGGGCGTTGCATTGTTTGTCCACGGGTAAATGATGTAAAAATTACTTGTTTTTGTCATCAATGTAAGAAAAATATGTGCGTAAAGCATATGAATACAGTCTACTCTAAATGTTTGGAAAATGATTAAAATATTACTTTTCTACTTTTTACTATCCTTATCATTAATTATAAAGTATATTTACTACTGGAATATACGTTTTACTTGTGGTTTACGAAAAATATAAAATTGTGTACTTTAAAATGAAAATCTTGTAGGTTTAGTTTAAGTTAATGTTAGTCTTATTTGTATGCAATAAATTTAATAATTTTATTTGTATAAAATAAAAATAAACACCTTGTGCTTCATAAATATTTATCATAATTGACTTAATTTTTTTCATATTTAAATACTTGTGTTAAAAGTTTGGTGTGTTCTCTACACCCCGCGAGTAACGACGGTAGAAAAACAGGCGCCAGTGACCGCGGGTTAAAATATTTTAGTCATTTGAAGTGCTTTATGTTTTTTGGATTATTATGCACAAAAGTTAGTATGGATTTGAAATTTTTGTGTTCCCGCTTGTTGATTTTTAATAATTATTTTTCTATGTAAATCTGGAAGAAACACGAAATGTTTTTAAAATATTTACTTTAGCAATTATAAAAAATAACTAGATATATATGCCCTAACTCCGTATTAAATTTTATAGAAAATATGTTCCCAGAGTACATACCAAAAGTTTCAAGGCTTTATCTTGAACAGAAAAATGCCTTAGGGATTCGAAAAACATTTACATCTTCAAAATTCTTACAAAAACGCATCTAAAATTTGTACTTATATTGTCTTTAAAACTCTAATTTTTTAATATGGTATTTCCCAATTTATTTTCTATATTAACACACAATTTTAATTAAATATGACTGGAAACATTTTTTTTAAATTCAAAAAATATTTTTACTTAATAATGATAAAATTTGTTACGATGACAGATGATTCAGCTTAATTTTAACCTAATATTTCAAAAAGTTTTGAAACTTAAAGCACATTTATATGCACACAATAATAATTGCTAGCATATTGAAAATTTAAGACTATTTCTAGCACACGTGGATGATAAACCAGACAGTAAACTAAAATTAAATTATAAAAGTGAACAATAATGTTTCTCGAAAAGAAGAGAAAATTAAGAAAAAATTCTATAGAAAAAATTAGGAGAAAAACTTATATGTAAAACTAAAAACCATAAAAAAATGTGAATACAAACATTTTATGCAAAGATTGCGCGCTATATGATGTTAAAATGGAGTTGTATACCACACACACACAAGAAGCAATAAAGAACTGTGACATCACCTAGATAAGTATTTTGCAATTAAATTCAGGGCATAAGATATTTTAATAATTAAACTAATTATAAGATATTTTAAATAATTTAATAATGTTTATTAAAACAGAGTTAATATAACATAGAAAAAACAATATATATACACACAAATTAATTTATGTTTGTGATAAAGTTGTGTTTCTTTGACCAGTTAAACTTGTTTATGGCATTTTAAGAATATCTTATTTCTAAATTATATGAAAAGCTTAATATTTTTCTTCTTAGTACAAGAATTCAAAATTTCTTTCTTGATTCCTCCCCGTTTTGAACGTGATTCAATTAAAAGACCTTCTACCTAAAAATATAAAATAAATATTTTCCGAAATATGATTCTACATTTTGTAAGCAGAACTCTCGACATAATCATTTTTTCCCTTCTATCAATTTAGTAAGCAAGAAAGCAAAAGTTTATCAAATAATTTCATAAACTTAAAAAAAAAATATGCCTTTTTTTAGTGCACGACTTTTTTATGTTTATTATTGCTTTTTCAAATTAAATAACAGTTATGAAATTGTTTTTTATACATAATTACTGTATTACATTCATACATAGAATATTAAATAATATTTGCTAGAGTAAAATATTTATCTTGAAAAAAATAGTTTTGAGCAAAAATATAAGAAATAGAGATTTTTACTTCTATAAAATACCCGATTATTTAATCAAAAAGAATTTTTAAAAATTGAAGGTTTCCCACTGATGAGTGTAAAAAATCATTTAAAAAGCATGTATGCAAAATAAAATTTAAAAAAATGTGTGGCAGGTATGCTTATACATCACAAAAATGGCGTACATCGAAATTTCAAACTAGATTGTATTATTGCGATGCTGGAAGGCACTATGATCTGCAAATTAGGTTGGATTTAAGAACACACTGGAAATTTCAGGAGTGCTATTTACCGTAGTGATTCGATGTGGTAAGTTGAGGTTAGTTAAAAAATTATGTAACCTATTATTTACCATTGTCTTCTTTTTGGGACCCTTGTTCTTTTATGTATTTCTACCTAAATAGTGAAAATTTTAGTTTTGATTGTTACACCTAAAGGTTCTACTGAGACTATATATATATATATACTACAAAAGTTACAAAATTAATAAAAAAAACCCTTTTTTAATACTTATCTTGGAAATGAATTAGTTATTTAATTTCTTAGTTTTACCCTTGTTAGCATTGTAGCTTGCAGGAAGGATCTATAACAATAAGTGAGAAAGTATATTTATATGGATGTGTTTGTTATGAATATACAGATGCCATGTAACATCCAGTTGATTCTAAAGTTCCTGAGGTAATGAACATCAGACTATTTTATGCATCCCAATAATGGGACAATGGCATGTTATATTATAATTCCTATGTAGGTGTAAGAAAGGAATAAGTCAAATACATGTTGGAATAAGATCAAAGACAAATGGTGGTGGTCATTGTTCACCCAGAAAATCGAGGTTTATGTGGTAAACACATGACGTGCACGCCAAACTGCTAATCCAGTCGAAAAGCTCTCACTTTTGGATGTTCGACGGAGCTATTTGGTACTTTTATACATCTCAAAGAAAACAAAATTCGACGTCGAAACGTCGAGGACCTAAAAAAAAAGTACTAATGTGAGGGCGGGTTGGCTCAGATGTACGACATGATGCAGGAAATCGCTTTATCGTGGCAACTGAAACACACAAAAACCGTGCATACACGTACTGTAAAAAACCGACAAGAAGTGTGTGATAGTTGTTATGTTGGTGTCCATGATAAGTGTTTTGCTTTGTTCTACATACCATAGGAACACAAAACATCACAAACTCATTTTATAGTGTCTCCCATGGTGTTCATTATAGTTTCTTGCATTACCAAAAATGTTGTGAATTTTGATAGAGAATTTAGCTAATGTCCAAAAAGAGACGGTCTGAATTTTTATACCAATGCACATAGAGACTTGAAATCAATTTTTCCTTTCATATTTCATCCATGTTATCATATAAATGTGTTTTGTTTTTGAAAAAATTAAGGAACAGTGTTTTGGCATATAATAGGTTAAGACAGCGATTTTCAAACTGTGGGGCACGCCTCTTAAGGGTTCGTAAGAACTCTACGTGATAGGTGCAAATATATCAAAACTAAAGTATTATTTCTTTTAAAAAAATATTACTTTACTGAAAAGAAGCAAAACAAAATATATTCTGAATGATGAAAGTAACATACTACTTATCATATCACTTATGGTATCTGTACACCTTCGAAGAAAGTTTTTTGATAAACTGTATTTTTGCTATTAAAATATTTTTTTACTTATGAAATATAACTTAAAACTATGAAAAATACATTTAATATGTTACTTGTAGTACATAAAAAATTTTAGGGAGTAAAACATAATGTAAATAGTAATTAAATTGATTATTAGAATAACGCACATAATTCAAATGTAAACAAAAATATCACTTTTCTGTAAATTTTATGTTGATCAACATAATACATTTTAGCGCTGATACCATTTTTCTGATGATAATCAACTTATTACATTTTTATCAAGGTTCAAGTAAAAGAGGATTGAAAAATCATTAAAAAATTATTACGAGCGTTATATATACCTTAGTTACTAAAACATATCAACTAAGAAATTAAGAAAGTGGTAGAGGTTGTTTAAATCTATAAGATAAATGTACTTATAAAATTCAAACTAATTTAGTTCACAACCTTTTCTGATATTTACATTGTCAGATGCCAATACATTAAAAAAATTCATTTTGAGATAAATCAGTAATAAACTTTCGGCAGCAATTTTTAATATTAAACACATTTAGATATACTTAAAATGCTCCTGATATATAAATAACACCGTCTTTACTCTTTAAAACATTATTTTCTTTCCCCCTGTAGCTCTTAACATTTTTCTACGCTGCTTTACATTTGGTGTTGAATGTCATTCTGCATTGTTAATTCTATTGATGTCAAGATGTTTATATCATTTTTAGGTAAAATAACCAGGAGTTGTATGAATTTTTTTTAAATATCAACACAATCCTTGTACCCATCATTAAATTAGATCACATCATCCAATGCACCGGATTTTAAAGTTTTGAGGCACACGAAAAATTCTTTCGGTACTTTCTGCCTTATAATGACATTAAAACACCCATGTCTTGCCATGAAGGCATTTAGTAAGAAGTTCTTTGGTACATAATTCTAAATTTGTAAGTTTACTCATGTTTAGCACTTCATTTGATAAGCCTTTATATTTTTCTTTTGGCTTTTTGCCGCAAGACATTGTTTGCTGGTAGTAGCACCAACTGTCATTCCCGATGGGACACTGCCCATGTATTGGTTTCTCGATACTAAATGAACACAATAAAACAGGACTACAATAATATTTTGCTGAGGACGGGACAGGTTTCCTACATTGCTACGAACAACAGTCCCATAATAGTTTTGAAATCTGTCAACTAAAGAATCGGTGAGTTTGCCTTTAAAAGATAGATTTTTATTTTTCTACTTTATAGTCTGCGCAATCTCGCACCTACTCTTTTTAAACATGACCGATGCATTAATATTTTGTGACGCTATCTGCGACATAGCCATCCTGTGATGACTATGTCGTTCCATCCCGTAAGTGAGGTGTGGATTATCAAAATGATGAGACATAGAGTTCTTAATAAACTTTTTTTAAATAATTATTACAATTCAAATTTACAATTTTAATTAAATGAGAGTTAAACCCAATTAAACCTAGTATTCAAGTCAATCAGCAACTAGATCCTTTTATTTTAAATTATAAAAAATAAACCGATTCATCAACTACCTATAAAATTACCCTTTTGTAATCCCTTCCTTCACCATTGAAAGAATTCTATAATGTAATTGACTAAGGAGGTTTCCAATTTTATAACGAACCTATTTTTCCAAAGTTGGTTGCAACTCTTGATCGAAAGATTCCCACTTTTCTCTAAACTTGCGCGCTATATCTTATCATCAAAGTTTCTACCCTTTTTAAATATATCTCATTTACATGTTACATTCGTTTATCTTCTTGGTATTGTTGGGAAAAAGGTTTTGCCATTAATCGTGGCTGCCAAGAACATAGGGTTATGTTAGCAGAGGACGCGAAGAGGAGCCATATTTTTCCATAAGTATCTTGGACACTGATGTAGCCATTAGAACCCCCGTCATCATAATAATGTGCATATTTAAGATCTCATTTGACAATAGAACGTTGGAAGATTCTAGTAGCACCAACGGCTTCCATTTTTAACGCAGAACCTTGAAAATTCCTATAACAGACGTGATCTGTTGCAACAGTTTCCAACTCAATGCTTCTAGGCATTTTAGAAGTCTTTCTGAAGGTGAGACATTATGACGACATTATTTCAATATCCACTTCTTTACCAGCGTCTACTGACAAAACTGCGAAACACCCATTCATGGAAGTTGAACCTCTACGCTACCACGTTCCATCAACTGAAACGCCCCATTCAACAATTTTATTTTTAGAAGGATGTAGCATTAACAGTTCTGAAGCTGCTTTTTGCATTGATAGTTCACTAAATTCTGAAATCATTGAGATGAGTTTATTCTCATGACTAGTGTACGCAGTTTTACTGAGCCTAGGTAAATTTGACGTACCACGTAACTTAAACCCAGCAGAAAAAACATTTCCCAATTTGTCTCATACCATAAACAAATCTTTTATTTACTTCAAGACAGGTTAAAGTTTTCTTTGAACTAGAAAACCCTTTGTAAAAGTTACATTGTTTACACCTTATAACAAAATTTGAGCACAAACCATATATTGAATACTCAGAAAACAATAAACCTTCTTGGAAACCTCTTGGACAACAAAGTTGTGAAAACACAAATTTAAAAGGGCTTCTACACACACACACACATCCACATTATTCTGTTACCAGTAAATAATTTACGTTCATATTCTGCTATTTCTTGATCAAAGATAGCAGGCATGTTAATTTTAAAGAACTGGCGTTGGTAGATGTTGAGCTGTTATTTTCTTAATGTTTATGGGCAGATCCATTACCTTGAAATTGGAGTTTTCTCTTTGCACTAATTTTACGTTTAGCATTACCCATTCTAAATGAAAGAAATTAAAATTTTTAGCAATATATAAGAAAGGATTAAACAGAAGCTTATAAAGAGCTATGTATCAAAAGCACACACACAAATGTAAACAAACGATAAAACACTCTATTTTTCTACCAGATTATAGATAAAAATCAAAATAAAAACTTATTGCCAATTATATTTTTGATGATTCTGAAAACTCGAATTCAATTTCTAAGTGTTTAAATACCCTACTTTTGCATATTTAAACGATACTTTGAAAAATAAAAATGCAAGAAAATATTTTTTTTTTATTTCCCCTATGAAGTCTCGTACTTCGTTTTCAAAAAGTAGCTATCGAGTAAAATTCAAACCCCTATAACAAAAGTTCTAAATAAGAAAGAAATAAAACTTAAACACCATTTTAAAGAAAAGAGTTTATGTTTTAAAATAACATCGAAATTTAAAAACCGAAAATTTTGACAAAAATGAAGTTATAAAGTGTACGGGACATCTTAACATATCCGACTACGTTCGGAAACGTGATTTTGCAAAAGCATATAAATGGATAATATTTATGATATTTAGTGTCACTTAGATTAGAAAATGTAAGAAAATCGTTTTAAGAATGTTATTACAATAAAAAAATTGATTTAAGTACAATATTTTGGCAAAAAATGAACATAGAATGACCAATATTCAAATAATCTCCTTTTGTGAAAATTTCTTCTATTATAATAATATTTTGCCTATGTATAGCTCAGACATCTGTACAGAGTCTCATCTAAAATTTTTGAAATATATAATTTAGAAGTGTGTTTATCAATGTTTTACGACAGCAGAGGGAAGACATTTTAAGAAAAAAACGCTGATAATATTTCAATTGGTGGTAACTCTGAAAATAATGTGATTTTTAAAAAAAAAGTTTAGACTCTCTGGAGAAGTATTTTCTTTATGTAAGAAAAATAATATTATTTTGGAAGCATTTTTTTTAGAAAACGAAAGCATTTTATAGAAAGGTTATTCTAAGTTAATTTTTTGCCAAAATATTGTATTTAAATAATTTTTTTTTTTGTCAAATGTCCTTAAAACAGTTTTCTGCCTGCATTTTAATCTAAGTGACCCTAAATATTATGGAAATTATCCATTTATATGCTTTTTTAAAATCACGGTTCCGAACGTAGTCGGATACCTTAAAAAACTTAATTATATCTTGCTTAAAAGTAACATATAAAAAATGTAATACACAGCTTAATAATTCTTACGAGCTATATTTAATGTTACATTGTTACTTTAGCTTTAAAGTACATTATCATTGCATACATTGTTACGTTGGAATGAAAATTATGATAGAATATTGGATCACAAATATTGAAAATCTGCCATGCACTGCTTTTAGAAGATGAATAAGCTTTTATCATGAATTCTCCGAGTTTTAATGATATCGCTTATCACAGAGTTAAGTTTGACTGTTTTAAATTTAAGTATTAAGCTTTAGATTGTACACTAATTATACTCATACAGCTTTCGTATTTTTTGTTAAAATGGACAGTACTAGATTTCTTAAATTGGAAAGGCGCTTTTGCAACTCTTTTTTTGAATGGATTTCTTCGAAACACTTAAAAAAACCTGACAAACTTAAAGTATGTATGTCTAATAGTTCTGGAGATATTATGATGAGTGAGTGCATTGGTTTTCTCTTTGTTACAGATACAAAAAAAATTCTAAGGTGCAATTTTATTATTCTTTAAGAGATCTCAATCTTATTCACTCTAAATACAATAGTCTCTTTCTGCACTTGAATGTAATGTAAATATGGAGTGTGAGCTAAAAAGTGTTCCTAGTCACGAGAATGTGGCTCAAAATCTGTTCATTATTTCTCAAATGATCTTAATGTTATTGTTGTTGTCGTACCCTTTTCAAAGGGAAGGAATAAAAGTTGCCAAAGCTTAAGACAGGTTGGACTTCAATTCCCCCTTTTTCCCGGGGGAAACCTGGAGGGTCGGGCCCCCCTCCTTCCTTAAACCTCGCGAGAGGACCGGCTCGACGCTCTTATAATTTTTTCCGCAGGCCCTTACATAAACAAAAATCTATGTCTTCCGAGATTCAAAGGGGCCCTTATACGCTGTGGGTCGCTAACCACTAACCCAATGGTGATTCTGTTTTTAGTTTTTTATATACATTAGTATGTTGAACTGTATATCTTTAATTTTCCTAATTTTGAATATTTTTTGAAAAAGGCCTAATTTGCTCTAACCTCTTTTTGATTTAAAAAAAAATAGAACTTTTTAAAAAAATTTCAATTTGAAAAAAAAATTTTTCCCTCCGTAAAATTGATTTTTTCAAAACCAATTTTTAGTGGATCTCTCTTCAACAAAATAAACATTGTTTCCAATTTCAAGTCTAAGTCTAGTAGGGGATTTTAATCAATAACCCCGTTGGGCCCCATAGGTCAACTTCCCAAAAATGTGCAGCGGATTCACTAATAAAGAAACATCCCACAAAAAATTTCAAGTATGTGGATCTAACAATTCAAAAATAGAAATTTTTATCTGTTACACATCTAAACTCCTAGTAACCGGAAAGTGATTTTTAAAAATTCTTTGTAGCGGACCCCATTTTAAAAGGGAACCTCCCCAAATTTTAAGTCTATAGCTAATAGTTCAGGCGTCTCAGGGGTGTTAATTTTGTCTAGAGGGCTGAAAATTTAAACAATTTTCAAACAGGTATAATTCTTTCAAATTTAAATTAAATAATTCTTGTCTTTTACACACTATTTACAAAGGTTTGTGGCTTCAAAAAAGTACAGAATCTTTGAAATATAATCATAATTTTAAAAACTATAAGCATATGAAACTTCTGTCATAAATATTAATTAATTTTTGCGTTGCGCACTCTATTTTCTAAAATAGTAGCCTCTGGTGTATAAAACTTTACAGAATTATAAAGTGTATCATACTATTTAAAATTTACATCAGTTAAAAATAACATATCTTTTGTATTCCAAAATATTTTTAAAATATTGAAATTTTAAAGGAGAAACAAATTATGTGTGTGAAAATGCAGTTTTTTATTTTTTTTAAAAAAATATAATTTATTATTCTATTTACATAAAAATACTACAGTGTAATTATATTACAATTAACTTTATAAATCTACTTATAGCTAGTACTTAAAAAACTACAATTTTAGAAAATAGCATGCGCTACGTAAAACTTAATTAATATTTCTTATGGAAATGCTTTTTATTTTCGTATGCTTATAATTTTTAAAATTATGAATATATTTAAAACATTTTATATTTTTATGAAGCCCCATTCCATTATAAATAATGTGTATGATATTCGAATTATTTAATTTAACTTTAAAAGAATTATACCTGTTTGAAAATAGTTTATATTTTCAGCCTTTTAGAGAAATTTAACACTTCTGATACGCCTTAAAGACAGTAACATTTATTTTTAACATTACTTAACACTCGCAACGTTCCTCGGGAGAGGAGTTTTGTAAAAAAAAAAGAAAAAACTTTTGTAGTGGTCCTCTACTTTATGAGAGGAACGCCCCTGCCCAATTTTTCTCAGTTCTGTAGGCCTAATATTCCCAGGGATATCGTGATACGTTCGTGAATGAGTGAATGTGAGTCGCTTTCCTTCTTAAAATATAGAGATTAAAAAGGTATAAATTATGTACTAATTTTTTTTAGATAGAACTTCTGTATTTTTTTTTTCTTTTTTCTATATAAAACACGTACCGATATTTTGATAATACATACAAGTGAACTAAGGAAAATGAGCAGCAACAGCTTCAAGAGTTAAGAAATAAATCTTATTAAATATAATTGCATAATTAAAGAAAAGACTGCTCACACATGACTTCCCCAAAATAAAGGAGCTAAGTTAATTTTTTACACAGCAATCATATTCCATATATCTTTGCGACTGAATCATCTCGCTTTACAAATAATTTCATGATTATGTAATAATTGTAAGCGTGGGTGGAAGAGGTAATTAAGAATCAAATGCTTATATTAGGAGAATCTGAAATTCCCAAATTGAAAATTACACCTTTAAAGAAACAAAATAACAAGATATTTAAAAAATATATATTAAGTGGAGTATTTGACGTTTAACGAGTTAGTTTGAGACTTCAGGATAAATAATTAAATGATCAAGTTAAATAATTAAATGATGCTTTCATCAGAAATTAAATCATCAAAAATCTTTATTACTTAATCCGGGAAAGAAGTAACTATTATTTTTTCTTTTCAAATTTAATTAGTTTAGTATGTTGTTGAAAAGGTATATAACTGATACCATGTAAGTCCTGTTTTTGATTGTTTAATAGTTTATCTAAAATTGCTTGCTATCATATCATACCAATAGTCACTTAGGGGAGCAAAATTAGGAGTGAAGTAGTTTGATTTTCCTTTTACAGTATTGCCCTGTAAATATTGTACAAATGTGGTTATGAGTTTGTGACAAGTAAAATATAATTAATTATAAATTTTCAACATAAGAGCTCTACATTTAAACACATACGAATTGTACGCAAAAAAAAACGAGACTGGTCCAAAAAATTATTGTATTTAAAGAATCAGTTTTCCGTGACCTTGAAAGTAGTTCCCTTCAGCCTTCACACAATTCTGCATTCGGTGCTTCCATTTCTCGTAACAGTTCCGGAACGAGGCTTTTGGAAGTCCCTTCAGGATAGTCCCCGCTTTTTCCCGAATCTCTTCAACTAAAGTAAAATAGGTTCCCTTTCAGCAAGATTTAACTCTTGGAAATAAAAGAAGTATCGTGGGGCCAAATCAGGTGAATAAGGAGGATGCCACATCATAATAATCTTTTTCTTCCTCAGAAACTGTTTGACAGGTTGGTCCATGTGAGCGGATGCATTATTTTCGTCCAACAGCGATCCTTCACTCCCCAATTCTGGCCTTTTTTTTTTTCACAAAGTATTTCTAGTACTTCAATGTAGTAGAGTTTATTAACAGTCTGACCACTGATGTGAGTGAGAACATACTCATATTATGAATTTTGACTATGTTTTGGTCTGTAATCACTGACCTTGGGCATCCAGTAGGTTCATCATCTCATCCGCACTGATCCTTCCTTCTGAAACCCTCTCATAACATTTAAACACATATGCACTAGACAAAATATCATCTTCACAAGCTTTGGTTAATATCTGAAATATTTTCGTGGCAGATTTCTTCACGAGAATTTTGATGTTGATTCGATATTTTTCCGGCAGAATGTAGTTGCACGCGTTCATTCAATGACACAGTACTCCCAACTGGCATAATCGATTAGTACGGAACTGAGCACATGGATAAAGGAGGTTTATGTGTTGATGTCACCAAAACAGTTGTTGCCAACTCCTCTATTTTTTCAAACAACACACTAAGTCTCGTTTTTTTTGGTGCCAGAACTTGTAAACATTAATTTTATTCACTTTTGTGTCTTTTTCGAATTATGTTTCATATCTTGAGTTAGAATTAGGGTTGTATCCCTAGTACACAACGAAATTTCCGAAATTTCCGTCTGAAGTAATAATATACCAAACTCTGTAGCATTAATTTATTGGCTTCCCTCTCTAATAAATTGCTTACAATAAATCATCCAAAAGTAGGGTATCATGCATTCATCATCATTGAGATACTGATCTGCTTTTCATTTCTGAATGAATTTATTTTTTTTTTAATTTAGTTATCAGAGGGTGCAGTTTGAATATTTTGTCATATAAATCTAATTTAGGGTTATTAGCAGAATTGATGTAACTTGTAGTATGAAAAAAGTGATCTCAGCACAGCGTATTGCACAATTTATTTACATGAAAAGCAATATAACCCCTAAGAATGAGGATTGCAATAATAAAATTCATCTCTCTAATTTTTACCTTAAGGTCAGACTTATTTGGGAAATGAGCATAAGGCAGGGGAATCCGTGGCCTTCGTGAGTTTCTTGTTCGGCCTTCATAAAAGCTAGAACTTCTATTAATTATTATTTAATTATATGAAGTAAAATAATTAAAAATTAATGGAATTAAATAAAGAACGTCATGGAGTATGTATGTTTCAATGATGACTACTAGTGCAACTTGGCAAACATATCACACATGTTCATGTAGAGGAACAATAAAGACTTTAAGTTACGAAGTTTGATCCAAATATATGTATGCATATATATATATGCTTAAGGTATCCGACTACGTTCGGAACCGTGATTTTGCAAAAGCGCATAAATGTATAATTTTCATGATATTTAGTGTCACTTAGTTTAGAATACATGGATAAAATTGTTTTAAGAACATTTTGGCAAGAAAAAAATTATTTAAATACAATATTTTTGGTAAAAGTTAACTTAGAATAATCTTTTTCAAAATGTTCTTCTTTTTGAAAATGCCCCTATTATAATGTTTGCCTGTATATAGCTCAGAAATCTCTACAGAGGCTCAACAAAATTTTTGAATTATATTAACTTAGAAGCGGGTTTATCCATATCTTACGACAACAGAGGAGAGCAATTTTAAGAAAAAAGCGCCAATAATTATTTTAATTAGTGGTAACTCTGAAAATAATGTGAAATTTTCAAACATTTTAGTTGAGACTCTGTAGAGACGTCTGAGATATATACAGGCAAATAATTATAATAATATAAGCATTTTTCACAAAAGGTGAACATTTTGAATAAAGATTATTCTAAGTAAATTTTTTGCCAAAATACTGTATTTAAATTTTTTTTTTTTTGTCAAAATGTCCTTAAAATTTTTGCATGTATTTTAATCGGTGACATCAAATATCATGAAAATTATCCAGTTATACGTTTTTTTAAAATCCGGTTCCGAACATTTGGGATACCAAATAAAAAAAAGAAATTAGAAAATACCAATGGATGTGAAAGCGACACTATCTTTTGAACTTAAAAAATTTTAAAGAAAACAAAATCAACGTTGAATGTTATAACAATTAACCATAGCATAATTCTTATATGAATACAGAAATATTTTATATCGTAACTTTTTAAGTCAAATAATAAATAAATAAGGATTTTTTAAAATAATATTTCTATAGAATGCAAAAAATATTAACCCATACAAAACTATAATAATTTCAAAAAACCGTATTTATATCGCCTTTTCGGGATCCCATCACTCTTAATTTACGTGGCCTCCTTTTTCCCACAATGTAGATGGGGGCCTGAAATGGTAAAAATGTCCTCCACCTCTAGTTTATGTGCTGTTATTTAGAAGTTTTTATGTCATCATCGAAAAGGTCTCAAATCTTTCAAAAAGTTTCTTTTATTAGATTGAATAACCCCACTAGAAGAAAAAAGAACTGGGTTTAATTTTATCCATCGTCAGTTTTTTGGGGTTATTTGACGTGCAAATAACCCTATTTTACTGTCTTTGACTTTTTTCCCCGCAAAATCTGTTTTCGGACTTCTGTATTTGAATCATATTTATCTGTCAATCAATGTTTCGTTTTCAAATATAGTTTAACTATCATAAACAATTACATTAGTAAAACGGAAAAGAATACCCAAAATGCATTAGAAAAAAAAACTAGGGTTACCAAATGGTACCACTGATATTCAAGTAGAAGAAAGTTTATCTAATACAAATGGGCCAAAAACACTGTACATGTATTCTCTAGCTCCAAAAGATAAAAAAAAAAATGTGCCATCCATTCATTTTTATTTACGTAAGAAGAAAAAGAACATTTTAATTTGCTTTCAAGTCGAGTCATTTCATCACAGAAAAACGAAACGCTTTTTCTTCCCACTCAAACACAAACTCCACTGAATAAACCTACTCTCGAGATTGAAAATCTTCGTTTTCATAAATAGCTCACTATTATAAAAAGATAAGAACATTTTATATTTGTTCGGAAAATCTTTTGTCTCACCATAGTTTGTAGTACCAAATGGTATCGTACCTTTTATTCGAATTAGAATTCCTTTAAATGGTGTTATGTGTTGGTTAAGACTCGGAAAATTAAAAAAAAAAATTCTTATTTTTTATTTTATTACTCTCAATTCGGATTAGGTTTCGAAGTTTGAAAAAACCATAGATGTTTCAACATTTTTTTTCATATTCTCTCTACGTAGTTTTTTATTCCACACGGTTTTGCCAAATTCGACCTACAAATTCAGAGGTGTGATAGTAGGAAGTAAGGGGGCGTCCAATCAACATAGAACAGGGGGTTGCAAACCACATTTAGTTGGAGTAATTCAAAAAAACAATTATGAAGGATGTGTCAATTTGAATGAAAAGGAACAGTTAGAGATAAAGAATACTTTTATTAGACGTAAAACATGTTTAGATTACGAACAATGCATCATAGCTCGTCGCCAGAAATGCAATTGCTTCTATTTAAAAGAGTCCCACAATTAGGGATTGCAATACCGGTATACCGGGATATCGAATACCGCCATTTGTACAATTTTGTAATACCGGTTTTCCCAAGTTTAAATACCGGTTTTTCGGTATTTACAAGAAATATATATATATATATATATATATATATATATATATTATATATATATATATATATATATATATATTAAACTTTCTCCACTATAAGTTTAGGGATCACCAACATCGCAAAGTAGCATACGTTTTTGTTTTTATGTCTCCATAACAGTTGAAATTATTTAGACTGTGAAACCAAAGTTGCATCGTACAATTAAAAGAAGTGATAAAATATGTGAATCACTCAAGTAGGTGGACCAATATTACCCTATTGCAGTTCAGAACGATTCTGCACATGCACAGGATTCGTAGTCTGAAATTTGTATCTGTGAAAACAAGGTTGAAGTTGTGAAGAAAGTGCGTAATATTTCGATATTTTTTAAATTAGAGAGATTGTTATACACATTGTATTTTCATATCATACTTTAGGATTCAAAATATTTTTCAGATCTATTATATAGATACTCATACATAATAACCCAGAAAATGAATAAGAATAGCTTTAAAGAACGTAAAAAATCAGTGGATGATACATCGGTTTGGGTTTAGTAATTATATGATGAAAACACCAGACCACAGACTGAATAGTGATATTTACATTTTTTTTTTTGTGATTTAAATAAATAAGATGTTCCTTTACTTTTTTGTGATTCTTTATATACTGTTAAAATTTACATGTTACAGATTATTTTTTGTGATATTTACTCTCGCTAATAGAACTGGCAAACGTAAAACAAAAACAACAACAAAAAAATGTCAGTGTTTTCTTCATTTTTCTAAAATTTCTACTACCGGTATTAAAACCGGTATCCCGGTATTAAGACCTAAAAAATACCGAATACCGGTATTGAACGTTTAGTCCGATATTGCAATCCCTATACCTACATTCTATCATCTATCCGTGACGGCTGTGCTGTCGACTACGCGGCCGCAACTTCGATCGGTTCCTGCAAAAATCACTTGCAATTTCATTTCAAACGTCGAGCTGTAAAGCATTGTTCGTAATCTAAACAAGCTTTACGTCTAATAAGGGAATTTTTGACATCTGATTGTGACTCTTTTCATTCCACGCGATATTAAACCTTTCATAACTGCTTTGGCGAATGAATCCCACTAAAGGTGTTTTGCTACTCCATGTTCTATGGTGATTAGTCGTTCCCTGTTACATAACATCATGCCTCTGAATTTAAGGTACCCAACTACGTTCGGAACCATGATTTTGCAAAAAGCGTATAATTGGATAGTACTTACGATATTTCGTGTCACTTAGATTAAAATTCATGTATGAAATTGTTTTAAAAATATTATTATACTATAGCAAAATATTTAAATGCAATATTTTGTCAAATATTTAACTTAGAATGACATATTTTCAAAAAGTTCTCATTTTATGATAAAAGTTTCTACACTAATAATATTCGGGGGGCTTACATAAAATAAATACTTCTGCAGAGGACCTGAACTAGGATTTTCGAAATACATAACATTAGAAGTGGATTAATTCATATTTCAATACCACTGACCCGAGAAATTTTAAGAAAAAAACGCCGATATTTTCTTTTTCAATTAGTAGTAACTCTGCAAATAATGTGAATTTTTCAGAAATCATAGTTCAGGTGCTCGGGATAAGTCTTTACTTTATATGAGAAAAATATTATTAATATGGAAGAATTTTTCATAAAAAGAGAACTATTTCAAAATAGGTAATTACAAGTTATTTTTTGCCAAAATATTGCATTTAAATCATTTTTTATAATAATAATAATCTTAAAAGAATTTTATACGTGTATTTTAATTTATAAGTGACACTAAATATCACGAAAACTGTCCATTTATGCGCATTTTAAATCATGGTTCCTAACTTAGACTTATTCGACTACTTTCGGAACCGTGATTTTAAAAAGGCACATAAATGGATAATTTTCATAATATTTAATGTCACTTAGATTAGAATATATGTATAAAATTGTTTTAAGGACATTTTGACAAAAAAAAAAATAAATACAATATTTTGGCAAAAAATTAACTTAGAATTTACCTTTTTCCAAACATTCTTCTTTTATAAAAAATGCTTCTAAAACAATAATATTTTGCTTATATAAAGTAAAGAATTCTGCAGAGTGTCTGAACTATGATTTTTGAAAAATTCACATTATTTTCAGAGTTATCACCATTTGAAATAATTATCGGCGTTTTTTTTTTTTTTGTTTCTTATAATTTCTCCCCTCTGTT